>CM053026.1:337256015-337536278 GCA_028564925.1 Lithobates sylvaticus | reverse complement strand
GCTGCAGAGGTTGAAGCGGTGGGGGGGGGGGGGGTCAGTCAGCCTATCAGTGCTCAGACCATACGCCACACACTGCATCCAATTGGTCTGCATGGCTGTAGTCCCAGAAGGAAGCCTCTTCTAAAAGGAGAATGCACAAGAAAGCCCACAAAACAGTTTGCTGAAGACAAGCAGACTAAGGACATGGGTTACTGAAACCAATATAAAAACGTATTCGGTTCAGATGGTGTAAAGCGTGTGTAGTGGCAACCAGGTTAGAAGTACAAAGACAAGTGTGTCTTGCCTACAGTCAAGCATGGTGGTGGGAGTGTCATGGTCTGGGGCTGCATGAGTGCTGCCGGCACTGGGGAGCTAAAGTTCATTGAGGGAACCATGAATGCCAACATGTACTGTGACATACTGAAGAAGAGCATGATCCACTCCCTTCGGAGACTGGGCCACAGGGCAGCATTCCAACATTATAATGACCCCAAACACACCTCCAACACGACCACTGCCTTGCTAAAGAAGCCGAGGGTAAAAGGTGCGGTCTCCAGACCTAAACCCTATTGACCATCTGTGGGGCATCCTCAAAAACAGAAGATGGAGGAGCACAAGGACTCCAACATCCACCAGCTCCGTGATGTCCTCACGAAGGAGTGGAAGAGGACTCCAGTGGCAACCTGTGAAGCGCTGGTGAACTCCATGCCCAAGAGGGTGAAGGCAGTGCTGGAAAATATTGGTGGCAACACAATATTGACACTTTGAATACACCCCTAAGTGTAAATGTCCAAATCGGGCCCACTTTTGTTGCCAGCGGTTTAGACATTAATGGCTGTGGGTTGAGTTATTTTGAGGGGACAGCAAATTTACACCATTATACAAGCTGTACACTCACTACTTTACAGCAAAGTGTCATTTCTTCAGTGTTATCACATGAAACGATATAATTATAAATTAAATATTTCCAAAAACGTGAGGTGTGTACTCAGTTTTGTGAGATACTGTATTTCAGTTTGCGGTTAATCATGTTTTTATGAAATTGCTTGCATAGGAGGATATTGCAAGAGACTAATGGATACCTGAATTCAGAGCAACAGCCTGTGGTGAATATGCAGCCATTTTTTTTGTTACACTCTGTGCTGGGGTAGGGGACTCCCAAAGACCTTGGAGGTAGTTTGGCGTTAGTACGGTAATACACAACCTAATGAAATACATAATGATCCCAGGCGGTGGGAGACAAGTGGAGCTTCCCCTTTTGGGTGGATCTACATCAGGGGACATTGTTTTTTTATTTTATTAATAATACAAGAATTGTTAAAAACTGCCTCCTGTATTTATTGTGGACACTTTTGGTGAATGAGTAGGAGTATGTACCCCTACGCATTTACATGGGGGAGCGGGATCTGGGAGGGCCTCCCTTGTTAAAGGGTGTTTCCAGTTTCCGATAAGCCCCCTGCCCTCAGATCCCCACAACCACCGCCCAGGGTTGTCGGGAAGAGGCCCTCCCCAAGGACAAGGTGTTTTGGTGGGGGGGGGGGGTGGCAGAGCGCCAAAGCACCCCCCATGTTGAGGGCATGGGGCCTGGAATGGTTCAGGAAGGAGGGGGCTCTCTCCCCCCCTCTCTCCTGTCCAGCCAGGCTGCATGCTCGGATAAGGGTCTTGTATGGATTTTGGGGGGACCCCACGCCTTTTTTTAAATTTTGGCGTATGATTACCCTTAAAATCCATACCAGACCCAGTAGCAAATTGTGTTTGCTTGTAATAGACTTCAATGGACCCTCACCAAAAAGCAAATGTTGCGTTTTTTCATGCATTTTCAAGTCACAATGAAAGCCCTTGTTAAAAAGGGAGCTTCCAGATTCTGATAAACCCCCCTCCGAAAACACCCCAACAACCACCCTAAACCATTTTTCTTGCCAAGCAATTTTTTTTTTTTTTTTTTTTTTTTTTACATTCAGCCGTCAGTGGGGAATCCCACTGACAGCTGAGGACTTATCAGTTGTTAAGGATGCGGCTGCTCAGTTTAAGGAAAAAAAAAAAAAAAAACGCAAAAAAAATAAAAAATAAAAAACACATGAGAAAAACATGTGTTTAAAAATGCAAAACACACCTCAAAACCACATAGGTGTGAGCCTAGCCTTATAGTTATAAATAAACAAATTAAAAAAAAAAAAAAAAATTTTAAAACATAAATACAAGATATCATGCCATAAGTTACAGAAAATGACAATTTAACTTCAGGTGATACAGAGATAATTAACATAATGAACAGATAAATCTTAGCAATGGTACGTGTATGGTATATCGTCAGCAGCTTCCATAAGTGGATCATCTGGGTAGGATTTCCATACAGTGACCATTATTGATTCAGGTCAAGATAAACAAACGATAAGTGTCTAACAACAGTGTATCAAAAAAAGGGTGTTGCTAATGGGAGTTAAGGAGTTGCGTAGGTATCAGATTCAAGGGGGTATATTGAGTCATCCCAATTTTTCCAAATTTTATCAAACTGGAGTAAATTACCATCAATCTTTGCGGTCATGTGTTCCATTCTGCGTATTTCTGCAATTATAGTGAGAAAATGGTGGAAAGTAGGGGGGGGGGGGGGATGGAGAAGCCATTGTCTGGGGATGGCTCGTTTTGCTGCTAGTAGTATAAAAGACCCAAGTTTCTGCAATGATTTGGGAATGCCTGGGAGAGGGAGGCCTAGAAGGAAGGAGTCTTTTGTATGGTATTGGAGAGCAATGATTTTAACAGCTTGTGGACTTCTGCCCAGTAGGAATCAAGAACAGAGCATTCCCAGAAGATATGGAGATGAGTGCCTACAGATTCTCTGCATCTCCAGCAAAGATTAGAAACAGATGGGTTTTGAGCATGGAGTATATCGGGAGTCCTATACCAAAAAAATAATATCTTGATGGCAGTTTCTTTTTGCGTTACACAGCGTGAAATTTTAGAAGATGGATTCCCATATTTTACCCCAGTCTAGCAGTGAAAAATCGGGCGATTCAGTACTATATACCATTTCCTCATATAATTATGTGTAGAATCTGTCAAAAGGGGAGTTTCATGTAACATTTTATATATAGATAAGAATAATTTGGGTTCATACGGGCCATTTGCTCATAGTATTTCAAAGTCTGTAGGCTTCTCTAAAGATAGGGAGGAGTTGGCAAGGAAATAATGTTTAATTTATAAATGTATATATATTCCAGGGTAGCAGGGAGATCATGTTTTTTCTTCAATTCACTGAAGGTAAAAAGTTTACGTGATATCGGATGTACTAGCTGTCACAGCTGAAAGATGCCAGCTTGGGTCCATGTAAGTGTTCGTATGTATGACAACCCATCCCGAATGTCCGGATTAAAAAGGACATTCCGGAGTGGGGAGCATGTGGAGGAAAAGGCAAAGCGGTACGCACATTTCCGCCAAATAGATAGGGAGAAAAGCATCGGAGCTAGGCAGAGGGATCTCAATTGGGGCATGAATTTGTTTGAGGATGGCCATAACATATAGCATAGGTGCACCGGGGCAGTAATGCCCATTTCAATTTCAGCCCATCTGCTTGGGGCCTTCCTAGAAGTCCAAGTGGTCATTGCCCTAAGGTGAGATGCGCAATCATATTTAATGAGGTCTGGGGCTGCCAGACCACCTTTAGACCCGAGGGCAAATACCACTGATTGAGCGATCCTATGGGAAGAGTTGTTTCAGATAAAACTTAAGGCACCTCTAGTTTAACATTCTTGTAAATTAGAATGTTGTGCAATTACGCTCCCAATCTATGAAGTCTACGAAGGTAAACAGATGATCCGTAATGGTGGATTAATGGACCACTCCATTTGTTGAACCTTGAAGATCAGTCATGCTACTATAATCTCTTGGAGAAGCTTACATTAAAAAAAGTAAAGTGCTAATAAAGTCTTTGAAAACTGAGCTTTGTATTAAACTTTTTGAAGTCCACCTTCTGTGTACTCAATGGGAAAAGTTAGGGTTTTAACCCCCCCCCCCCCCAAAAAAACCCCACAAAAACAAAAAAAACACACCACACTGCCTACAATTGTAAGTAAACATAGTATATGCCAGAAGTCAAAGGAGATTTCATTCTTGTGCTCCTAATGACAGTACAAGCTCGTACCATACCATTGAAAACCACAAACTCCTAAAACAATGATATTCCCCATCATGGCATTTCTTCTCAATTATATAAGCCTAAACACACATTAGGATGGTGATGGCTGTTTTCCTGAACATAAATTGTAATATTAAGTATTGTTTCTTGTTCATGATAGCATTGTGTAGTGCTTATAGATCGCAGAGCCAATTTACTAAAGGAAGCAGAGCAAATGTTCACTTACAGCAAATGTTGGTAAATAAATTGAACCTAATAATAACCACCTATGTAACTGTGAATATCCAAACATGCTAGAAAAGAAAGTGCTCTGTGAGCAGGGGAACTGGGGGAATAAAAAAAATTCACTCACCATATTTACTCTAAAAGCGTAAAAATACCTACATGGCCTAAATATGTTCTTGAATCTCAACACATGCCAAGTTTTTAAAGATTCGGGAACGGTGGATGGTGCATGTCTTTCCTACTCTCCCTCTGAATAGCGTGGGACATCCACGATTAACGTCGCTGGTGATCCCAAGCCCATCTCTCCTCCCCCCCCCCCTTGTCCTTGCCTCGGCTTCCTTCTCTTTGTTCTTTTTTTCTTGATGGGACTCTGCTCCCCTCTCTTGGTTTTAACATGAGCCTATTGTATAGTTGTCTGCTACTTTGTATGTTGAGGTTTATGCTTACTAGCTATATGGAGCTTATCTTGACCTCCCCTTCCTGCTGTTCATATTTATTATGTTTGAATACTGATGATTTTTCCACTCTTTATTTGCACCGCATAAGCCTTACTGTACCCATGCTGTCAGTTCTAGCCCTTGCATGGGCAGATCTGGTGCCTTACCTTGTTACTTTATTATAAATAATTATTGAACCAGAAACTGTGGACACATGACACACCAGTACCCAATTCTTTTTCTGGACTGTGGAGTGGGAGGGTCCTTCCACATCACTCCCCACCGACATGGACAATTGTCTGACAAAGATATCCATTTGTGAGTCCTGAAAACTTCCAGTGGTGATTTGATGACATAAGGGGCAGCAACAAAAATGGTCATCCGATCACCAGTCAAGTCACGGTGGAGAATCACATGGCAACAGACTAAGAGATTACGCTTATTATGAAAGTGTGAATGTGTGAATGTGTGTGTGTGAATGTGTGTGTGAATGTGTGTGTGAATGTGTGTGTGTATGTGTGTGTGTGTGTGAATGTGTGTGAATGTGTGTGTGTGTGTATGTGAATGTGAATGTGAGTGTGAGTGTGAGTGTGAGTGTGTGTGTGTGTGTGTGTGTGTGTGTGTGTGTGTGTGTGTGTGTGTGTGTGTGTGTGTGTGTGTGATGAGTTTTTGCATGCAGATGAACACATTTTCTGACTAAAGTTCCACTTTAAGCTCTGATAGATCACTTCATGCTGACCTTTAGCAAGCACGGCTATATAAAATTAGTGCCTATACAGTTTAAAATCCAGTAAAGCTTGTCTCACCATGTTCTGCACAGTTTCCCGTTTTCTCAGCACTGTGCCAGCAATCAGTGAGGCACTAGAGGCAAATCTACTGCCAGCCTATAAGGCCCCTTTCACACGGGCGGTCCATTCAGGCCCGCCTGTCATTTTTTTAGGCGGACCTGAACGGACACTCCATAGACCTCTATGGAGAGTCGCATGTCAGCGGTGACATGTCCGCTGACATCCGACCCGCTCCGAAAAAGTATGACGGAGGAAAACCCTATTTTTCCATCGTCATCGGATCGAGTGACGACGAACTCTACGGTCCGTCGTCATCCGATCCCCCATAGGGGAGAGCGGCGCTCTGACAGGTCCGTCCTGCACAGAGTGCAGAGGCAGACCTGTCATCTTCCTGCTTAGCGGGGGATCGATGGAGCGATCCCCCGCTGTGCAGAGCGGGCTCCGTACACGGACGCGTCCGTGTGAAAGAGCCCTTAAGATTTACTGCTTGAGGAGGAGGGTATGGGAAGCATCTGAAATAGCACAAACTGACAAGGGAATACAGATTAGGGAGAGAAAAGAAAAGCAGGACAGGTGACAGAACAAACTCTGCTGCCAGGGAGACACAAAATAAAATTAAAAAACTTGCAAGCGTAAGGTCCCGTCTTATCTCCCTTCTGCCTCAGAAGCTACAGTCTTATGAAACTTCTGCCTCAGAAGCTACAGTCTTATGAAACTTCAGCACTATAAAACTTCTGTCAGCCTTCCCCTCTAGCTAAGCCAGTACATACAATACAATCAAGGTTGAAAATGCACACATTTAAAAAAATTACAGAAAGTGACAGTTTGAGATCAAGGAAAGGGGGAGAGTTCTAAGGAAGCGACTACTCTATGCTTCAACAAAATGGTCACCTCTAGCAAGATGAAGCAGAAGCAATTCTGGAGAATTTGCAGCACACCCTAAATTTGGCTACCATAATTAATGTGGAATGTATGTTCTTTTGTTTACCCATAACAGTTTGATAACGGTTATTGTTAAAGTTCCTGCTTTAATTCTCCCCCCCACCCCCCACCATGACTGGATTTTTAAAGCGAACAGAGCTTCTCATTTACCAACATTCACTTTTCTTAATTTGCAAAGATAAAAGCAGAAAATGCAGCTTGACAACCTTGTGGAAGAACATTATCACACTTTAATACAGTATTCCAGGGCTTTTTTTTCTTCCGGAACACATCAGAACTGCATTCCGGCACAATTGGCAGCCCTCTCCTCTCCAGTCTGTCATTTGATACTGAAGCCAGTAGAGGAAGTTTTCTGCACAGCTCACTTCCTCTACTGGCTTCTCCATGCTAGCGCTGCGTACTCAGGGCTGCTGCCCTCGATCACTGGTCAGGTCCCAACCTTCAGCTGCTGCAGTGATTTGGGAGGACACTTCCATTCCTGCCCGCTTGCTGCAGCTACTCAACTGCTGCTACTTGTAGCAAGGAGCCGAGGAGCTCGGAAACACCTCCTCAGTTATGTGCTACAGTAGGGGGGGGAGCGCTCCGATCCACTGTAGTGTGCTGGGGAAAAAAAAAAAGCCTGCACATACAATGGAGATCGGTGATTGCGGAAGAGGTGAGGGATCTGTCACTGTGAAAATGAGGGAGAACGTTTGCATAGACTGAGTTTATTCAGAGAGGAGCAAGGAAAGGGATGGTCGGTACTCAGGATGACGTCCAAAAAAATATTCCTTTATTAAATACATATACAGAGCTGTAAAACAGCATACGTGTTTCAGACGTTAGTCCTTAGTCATTCGGAGAGGAGTGCACTGTGAAAGTGTGTGGGGGAGGGGAAATATGTGCAGAGAGGTAAAGTTAGTGTGTGTGTGTGTGTGTGTGTGTGTGTGTGTGTGTGTGTGTGTGTGTGTGTGTGTGTGTGTGTGTGTGTGTGTGTGTGTGTGTGTGTGTGTGTGTGTGTGTTTAGCAGAGGGGAAGAGCATTGTACACAGGAGGAGAGCTGGAGGGATTTCTGCAAAGAGGAAACCTGGGAAAGTATGTGTGTGGGGGGGGAGATTTGTGATGAGAGGAAAGCTTGGGGGGGGGGGGGGGGATTTGCCTTATGGGATACACAGTTCTAAGCCTTAACTCATTACATTTTTTTGCTGCCGCTTTAATTCTCCCCTCTAAGGTGTGGCTGGGGGCAGGGTTTGGGCATGGTTCGGGCGGAGAGTTGGACAGGGGTGAGTTCCTATTCTCTGAGAAAAAAAAAAAGCCCTGCAGTATTCCACTCACAAGTTATGGAGTTGCAAATATAGAAAAGCCTGTAACTAAGGGATCATTGGCAGCCCTCTGTGGCCAACAGGAAGGCTGCATGTGATGAAGCTCCAAACACATATTGAAGCAGAGCACCTAGCAGATGTTTCAATACCCCACTGTATTCATAGCTCTGCTACAGTGGTAGCAGCCTAGCTCTGGCGTCCAGGGGTCCACCCTCCTTTTAAAAAGCAGAGATTAGCGAGAATGTAAGTTCTATAGAGGCTTCAAGCTTCATGAGCAGTCTTTACGAGGGAAAATAAAAATATGTATAAAAGAGGTATCCCCATTATAAAAATACATTTGGATATCTTGCCAATGCCATTTATTGCTTTTATTCCTAAAAGTTAATACCCCCATCCCCGCCCCAAGAAGATGCCACCACTGTAACAGAGGTGCAGGGATGTCGCTGTATTTCAACTCCTGCCGGGGTCTTCTGCTTCCATTTGTGGAGACGGTTTGGAGCTTCTTCTTTACACGCAGCCTATTAAAGTAAAACGATTTAGCTAAACAAGGTTGTTGTCTGCTTTTTAATGCATTCTGTTGTGGGATCACGCCTATCATAAAAGAACTACTATCCTTTACATCCAATGAAGCTGCCATCTTAGCACCCGTTTGATCTGCAGTTGCCATGCTGCTGCAGCTGTGATCAGCTATATCACCAGCCATTTGATGGCGGACATTTCAGTTGAGTGGCGCACAAAACCATACCAGTTACATTTCCAGGCATGCCTTGAATGCAATTGTTTAGGAAACTGTTAAAAGCGGTAGGTTTAAAGCCAGCCATGCATGGATTGAAATTCAGGTGGTTCAGCAGGGACCGGCTGAATTTCAAGCCATCGATCGACTTTGGTACAACATCGAGACTCTCAGGATTTTTCGCATGTGATTACTTGCAACTAGCAATAATAAATGTGTTCTGCCAGCCTGCAAGGGGCCCCTCCACCAGTAGAACACAATAGCGCAGGGGTGGAAAGCAAATAGAATGAGAAGTGGGCTGCCCAATTCTACTTTTACAATTTCTTTAAAAAGGCAAAAGGTTTTTTATCTTAATGCATTCTACAGATTGCATTGCACAGAGCAGGCAAGTATAGACATATAAAAACAAAAAAACAAAGGGTGTGCCTTCACAATCACGTTAAGGGCCATTCACATAGGAATTCTGTTTTCATTTCATTTTTTTTATCTGAAAACCGACAGAAATGCATTCCTATGGGCTTATAGATGTAAACAAACGATCAGCCACTGACATTCTTGTCCACTCAAGTCTTTTTTTTTTCTTAATTACATTTTTTTTTTTTTTTAAAACAGAAAAAAAAATGGTGCTTTTTTTTTTTTTTAGACAGATCTAAATGGATGCTGTCTGTTTTATGCAAGAAACATTTTTGTTAAATTATTTATGTTTTGACACACATACACACTTAAACTAAAGTGCAAATGGATGTGAACTGAAGAGGGATGTACAAACTAACCAGAGACCATAGATTCAAACAAGGAAGACGCCGCTCCAGGTGAGCAATCACTACAGGCTGGGTGCAATCCACAGCTCACCAGGTTTGAAGAAGCACTGAGGTCAGTGTGAAAACGCACGCGTCACCTCCTGGGTTCGGACACTATGTTTGTTGGCTGTCATTTGCTATTTTTGGAATAAAAACATTGGACCGTTCCTGTGGTGTGCAGCCGTTCTTTTCTTCCTAACCCGAGACCGTATTTAATTTTTTTCTTAAGCCTCGTTCACAAGGGGCGATTACATCCATGCCAGTAGTCCCACTGTTGTACAATATGATATCTATGTGGGTGTGGGTATGTGTTACCCTGGGTACATTTGGGGCTGTGCACATGCACAGATGTCATATTGGGAGCAGCTGCTGTGCTCGTGCAGCCACTGCATCCCAATGGACAGAGTGACTGCCAGCTTGGGAATGAACGCAACACCTGTGCATTTCTGGGGCGACAAAACATGGCCCAGTATAGGGCATGGATTTAACCACCGTGTGAACAAGGCTTTAGCAAAATAGCTCAAGCTCTGTCAGATTGGAAGAAGAGCGTCTGAGCAGCAATGTCTTGCCACAGGTTCTCAATTGGATTTAGGTCTAAACTTTGACTTGGCCATTCTAATGCATGAATAGGTTTTGATCTAAACCATTCCATTTGATCTGAACCTCTGCCCCAGTCTCAAGTCTTTTGCAGACAAGCTATCTAAGATTGCCCTGCATTTGGCCCCATCCATCTTCCCATCAAATGACCAGCTTCCCTGTCCCTGCTGAAAAAAAAAAGCATCCTCACAACAGGATGCTTCCACCACCATGTTTCACAGTGTGGATAGTGTGTTCATTTTCTGCCACACAGCATTTTGCTTTTAGGCCAAAAAGTCCAATTTTGGTCTCACTTGATTAGGAGTACCTTCTTCCACATATTTGCCATGTCCCCCACATGTCTTCTTGCAAACTGCAAATGGGACTTCTTATGGCTTTCGTCTTGCTACGCTTCCATAAAGGCCAGATTTGTGTAGTGCACGACTAATAGTTGTCCTGTAGGCAGATTCTCCCATTTGAGCTGTGGCTATCTGCAGCTCCTCCAGTGTTACCATGGGCCTCTTAGATGCTTCTCTGATTAATCCGCTCCTTGCCCGGCCTGTCAGTTACAGATGATGGATTGAACAGTATTCCATGAGATGCTCAAAGCGTAGTTGTTTTTTTTTATAATTTTTATTTATTTAATAACCCAATTCAGCTTTAAAAGTTGTCCACAACTCTATCCCTGCCTGTCTGGTGTGTTCCTTCGCCTCTGAACAGCTGTATTTATACGGAGATTAAACACACACACACACACAAACACACAAACACACACACACACTTACCAATTAGGAAAAGTCTGAAGGCAATTGGTTCCACTAGATTTTAGTTAGGGGTATAACTAAAAGGAGGCTGAATACAAATGCCACACTTTACAGATATTTGGAAAACAATTTATCATGTTCCTTCCACTTCACAATTATGTGCCATTTTGTGTTGGTCCATCACATAAAATCCCAATAAAATACATTTAAATTTTTGGTTGTAACATGACAAAATTTGGAAAATTCAAGGGGTATGAATACTTTTTCAAGGCACTGTACACCCACACATCATAGTCTGTAAATGCTATAACTTTCACACAAGTTTCACACTCAGCTAATGTGACCCCATTGCTGATGGAGAGGGGGCAAACAAAGATGCTGTACAGGCACCCGATGCCCTCCTTATCAATTGAGGACATCATTAGTTGTTAGGACACACAGACGGCTGGAAGGTTGTAATTGGACAAAATGAAAACATGTGCCTTTGTGTAGCAAAAAAAAAAAAAAAAAAAAAAAAAATAAGACAGGCTTGAATACAAATTTTTGGGTAATTGTTATGCCTACTTATACCCCTGATGAAACCTGAAGGCACCCTAGTTGAAAAAGGCTGTCCTAGATCAGGGTCCCTTGCTTTTTTTTAAGTTGGGTCACCCTTTAATCTCAAAGCACTTCATTCTAAAAGTGCAAGTAAAACAACTTAAGATAATTTTACATTATTATGCATTAGTGCAGCCACAGGCAATGTAGAGGTGATTTATTCTTCCAAAGCAAACACCTTTGCACACTGGAACTGACTAGTAGTCTAATGCTTCTCCTCAGTTGCCCTCACTCAGCTAATGGGACCCCAGTGCTGATGGAGAGCGGCAAAGGAGGGGGCAAACAAGGATGCTGTGCAGGCATCTGATGTCCTCCTTATTAACCCATGAGGTTATTGGTTGTTGGGATGCAGACAGCTAGAAGGTTGTAATGATGCACAATGAAAACCGGTGGCTTTGTGTAACTAAAAAGGCAGGCTTGAGTACAATTTTTGGGCAATTATTAGGCATTTTGCCAAGACACCTGGTTGAAACCACGGTCCTAGATTTTCCACAGCAGACGGTTTAAAAGTCCCTACAGGGCATCAGTGTAGAGTAACTGAACAATAGACCCAAAATGACTGCACTCCCTTCAATGGGTAATATGAATGTGTGTAGTGTACAATAGACATTTGCATGCGTATGCCCCCCAACTGCGCACATGTTTACTTGGGTACTCAATACATTTTTTTTGGGGGGGGGGGGGTATTTAGGAGCTTGGGTGTAACTTTACATTTATGTTCAAATTATTTAAATTACATAGAGGGGAAAAATGTTCTCTATATTGCTTTTTTAAACAGGTTATTTTTAGATAACATGTTTTTGTCATCTAAAGTGTAACTGCAATTTCATGACAAAAAAATAAATAAAAAATAAAAAAATCGCAAATAAAAAATAAAAGTAGCATACACAATTGTTACACAAGCAATATTGCAATAGAAAGCTTAAATGTTCTTTTCAATCTACAGCTGCTGTAATTTTCTGTGCAATTCAATGCAATATGTCAAGCCTTTTGTACACAGTTGGTATACAGAATTTCCCCAGAACTATAATTTCCTGTTTGTATGATTGGCTCACTGATTTTTCCCAGACATCTACAGTAAGACCAGTCAAATTTTATGCAACCTTTGCAACAGAAATATTTTTTGCAGCAATTTACCCAAGGATTACTTCTAAGGGAATGCAGATACTGCAACTTTCCTCATTAGAACACTGCAAGTGCATTAGCTGATTAGAATGAACATGGACACTACCAATCAGGAATCAGCCTTCCAAGGACATAGTAGAACATACAGCTTTTCCTTAACAGAAACAGCAGGATAGGCTACAAAATGTGTTACAATCCTTGCAGTGTACCGAGATCACCCAGAGGTTACTCTTTAATAGGATTTGTGTATTTTCAATGTTACCCTTTAAGCCACATGAAGACCCCGCTCCCTGCTAAGCTGTACATGTTCACCATGGCAGTGCCCAATTACCCATGTCAAAACAGTCATTTCCATTTTAACCTTGGAAAAAGGCCAGAAATAGCAAGCATTGGTTCCCCAAATCTTCAATAGGGTCTGATGCCGTTTTAAGGGTTAGCCAAACCTGAGAACCGAACTTGCTTAATTTGCTATTCCCTGTGGGATAATCATACTACTGGATATTTGTAACTGGGTCCATTGTTCAAGAATGTTTAAAACTACCTACAAGTTGTCAGGCCAGATACTGGGGACCCCATTGTGAATCACCTTCCGTTTGACAACACAGTTCTGTTTCAAACAGCGCTTTGTGTAAAAGACAATTTCCTAAGACTCAGTCTTTATACACAGTAAGGCTACTTGCTGACTTGACAAGAGTCACAGCAAAGTCAACTCATCAAGATAAACTATATTGGACTTCAAGGTTTTTTCCCTTTGGATCATAACAAAGCATGTTTTCTAGAATTTGTAAGGTGAGCAAGGAATTCTGGAATCACAAGCCTTCTCACTCTGCAAAGGCCCATTTACTAAGGGGTAAAGTAAAAACTATTTGGTGAAGAAGTGGCTTGGAGCGCTTAGCTAGAGAGCTAGCCTTCCTTAACCAAGGAAAAACAGGAACATATCAAAACACAAAGTGGTAATAGAACAAGTTGCTGTGAAAGCATGAATATTGTCTCATTTATAATAAGGGTAAGGGAGGAGTAGTTTAATTTAACATTGGATATCTACAGAATCTCTCTATAAACAATTTGCAGTACCTGAAAAACAATTTCTCTTCTTTATCATTTATATGACTGAATCTGTACAGACCGTTGATGAGTTTATGCATCCACTCAAAGTATAGTCGCACATACAAAATATTGTGGAAGACCACATTGGAAAATTGGAAATACTGGTCACTGCCAAAGACTAGCTTATTCAGCTTTTTATTTTTACAGTCTTCCATCCATTAGGAAATACTTCTTTAAAATGTCACACCTTCAAACTTCTTTTCCACCCAGAATTCTCTGGTGCTGCAAAGTTTCTTACCATTATCCTGGATGATTCGTCTAAGGTAGTCCGCAATTAAATATCTCAGTGCTCTTTTATGAGGTAAACCTAGTCTGTGTGGAAACACTATTGAAGTATCAACAACCACATCATGAAAGAGCTAAAGGAAGACAAAAAAACAAAAACAAAAAAAATAAAAAAAAAGTTAAATGGCAATGATCAAATTCTAAAGATACCATTACTCACACTTTTAGAATAAAGAGATGTTCTAATATGCTACCGTAGTAATTTTTTTCCATGAATCCTTCATGACACCCTTTACTAAAGAATATATCCTCCAACCAAATGGGACAGGAAGCTGCATTTAAAAAGGACCTGCATTACCATATACCCTTACCTTCACCTAGGGGTATGCCATGAATTGCAAAGGGCACAGAATAAAGGTTGTTTGCGCAACTAAAACAGATTTCAACTATATTACATTTGAATCATACACAAGAGTTCGCTTAGCGCAACTTACCTTAAGTGCAATTAAATCATTTTCCAAACTATGTCCAATTAGAATTGTATCAGCACTAAATAAATTAAGCATGATGGCCTGTACATCTCTAATGGATGTTGTGATATTCTTCAGACTTTCCTCTGTGATACCAGATAACCTAAGAGATGGAGATTTACATGTACTAGATTTACATTACACATTTTAAATAGATACTTTGGGTCTTTAACATTTGCTGTATTGCTTCAACTCTGAATGTTTTTTAATAATCATTCAGTTTTCTTGTAGAAACCAAGGTATTTACACATGCTCGCCCAGTGCATATATTTGCAACACCTTAGATTTAATGTCTGCAAGTGATATGTGACTTGATATCTACCACATGTTCACATGCAGAGTTCTAACAAATACATAGTGGCAGTGCCCATTTGATTTTAAGTTCTGTGCCTGGAAAATTAATAAGTCAATTGCAACAGCAGAACTGCTATTATACAGACTGCAAAAGAGAATTTTCACCCAATATAGAAAAACATTCCACTATATTCATGTTTTAAAAAACGACATAGTGTAGCTGGTTGTGTCAAGATTTCCAATGTGTACAAGTCAACTGAAGTGATTAGCATACAGAGTAGAAACATTAGTAAGGGGAAAAAAAAAAAAAAAAAAAAGAAGAAGAAGGATTGCCTGCATGGGCAGAGAGAACCACCAAGTTAGAAACGGGAGGGAAAGAGACCCAATTCATTTTTATACCCTTAGTCCTGGTAAGAACAAGTCGCGCAAATGTGAATTAGCTATTGGATAAAGCAGAAGCATACACTTAGTCAGGTCCATAAATATTGGGACATCAACACAAATCTAATCTTTTTGGCTCTATACACCACAATGGATTTGAAATGAAACGAACAAGATGTGCTTTAACTGCAGACTTTCAACTTTAAATTTGAGGGCATTTACATCCAAATCAGGTAAACGGTGTAGGAATAACAGTTTGTATATGTGCCTCCCACTATTTAAGGGACAGATTAACAACCATCCATCAAACTTTCACTTTTTAATACTTGGTTGCAAATCCTTTGCAGTCAAAAACAGCCTGAAGTCTGAAACGCATAGACATCACCAGACGCTGGGTGTCATCCCTGGTGATGTTCTGCCAGGCCTTTACTGCAACTGTCTTCAGTTCCTGCTTGTTCTTGGAGCATTTTTCCCTTCAGTTTTGTCTTCAGCAAGTGAAATGCATACTCCAAATCGGATTCAGGTCAGGTGATTGACTTGGCATTGCATAACATTCCACTTCAAAAAAACTTTGGTTGCTTTCGCAGTATGCTTCGCAGGGCTCAAAATTTCAAGTCCTGAGCTAGTAGCCAGGCCTTAAGTGTTACTCGCCACCATTTGCCCAACCCAATCCCTACCATGCACCGCCCCCAATTCCGCCCCTAATTACGCCCCTATACACGCCCTCATTAATGATCTCATGAAATTGCACTTAAATGTTCCATGCAGAATTAAGTTGCAAAAATAAATATTACAACTTTATCAGTGCCCACCATTGCAGCCTCAACTGTGCCCACCATTGCAGCCTCGCCTCACTGTGCCCACCATTGCAGCCTCGACTGTGCCCACCATTGCAGCCTCGCCTCACTGTGCCCACCATTGCAGCCTCGCCTCAGCTCACCTGTGCCCACCATTGCAGCCTCAGCTCACCTGTGCCCACCTTGCAGCCTCAGCTCACCTGTGCCCACCATTGCAGCCTCAGCTCACCTGTGCCCACCATTGCAGCCTCAGCTCACCTGTACCCACCATTGCAGCCTCAGCTCACCTGTGCCCACCATTGCAGCCTCGCCTCAACTGTGCCCACCATTGCAGCCTCGCCTCACCTGTGCCCACCATTGCAGCTCACCTGTGCCCACCATTGCAGCATTCCCTCACCTCACCTGTGCCCATCATTGCAGCCTCCCCTCACCTGTGCCCACCATTGCAGCCTCCCCTCACCTGTGCCCACCACTGCAACCTCACCTGTGCCCAGCACTGCAGTCTCACCTCACCTGTGCCCACCATTGCATTCTCACCTGTGCCCACCACTGCAACCTCACCTGTGCCCAGCACTGCAGTCTCACCTCACCTGTGCAGAGGATCATCATGGGGAAGAGGAAAGCCGCCAGATCACTATAGCCTGCTGTTACATTGTAATTGCCTCCACAGCTAAGCTGCCAGGGAGTGGGGGGCGAGTACCACCTGCATGCAGGGTTAAACAGGAGCCTTTCTACCATCGATCGGTCCGGGGGGAGAGAGCACAGATCACAGCGTCAGCGTGATAGCCTGCTGTTTACATTACAAATTCCTCCGCTCATGATTTACCACAGCCCCGCCCCCTCCTGACCCCGTGCCTGTTATAGACACTGTGATAGACGGAACGCGTCCCAGAATTGTACTGGCGTTCTGTCTATCACATGCACGGGGTCAGGAGGGGGCGGGGTTGTGTGTAATCATGAGCAGAGGAATTTCTAATGTAAACAAACGGCAGGCTATCACGCTGTGATCTGTGCTCTCTCCCCCCCGGACTGATCGTTGGTAGAAAGGCTCCTGTTTTAACCCTGCATGCCGGCGGTACTCGCCCCCCACTCCCTGGCAGCCCAGCTCCTTGCCAGAAACGATTTTCCACTCGCAAAATGCGAGTAGGCGAGTGGAAAATTTGAGCCCTGTGCTTCGGGTCATTGTCCATCTGCACTATGAAGCACCGTCCAATGAGTTCTGAAGCATTTTGCTGAATAGGAGCAGATAATATTGCCCGAAACACTTCAGAATTCATCCTACTGCTTTTGTCAGCAGTCACATCAATACATACAAGAGAACCAGTTCCATTGGCAGCCATACATGCCCACGCCATGACACTACCACCACCATGCTTCACTGATGAGGTGAAATGCTTTGGATCATGAGCAGTTCCTTTCCTTCTCCATACTCTTCCCATCACTCTGGTACAAGTTGATCTTATCTGTCCATAAGATGTTGTTCCAGAACTGTGAAGGCTTTAGGTGTTTGGAAAACTCTAATCTGGCCTTCCTGTTTTTGAGGCTCACCAATGGTTTACATCTTGTGATTAACCCTCTGTATTCACTCTGGTGAAGTCTTCTCTTGATTGTGGACTTTGACACACCTACCTCCTGGAGAGTGTTCTTGATCTGGCCAACTGTTGTGCAGGGTGTTTTCTTCACCAGGGAAAGAATTATTCGGTCATACACCACAGTGGTTTTCCGGGTCTTTTGGTGTTGCAGAGCTCACCAATGCGTTCTCTCTTTTTAAGGATGTTCCAAAAAGTTGATTTGGCCACACCTAATGTTTTTGCTATCTCTGATGGGATGTTTTGTTTTTTTCCAGCCTAATGATGGCTTGCTTCACTGATAGCGACAGCTCTTTGGATCTCATATTGAGAGTTGACAGCAACAGATGCCAAATGCAAACGGCACACTGGAAATTAACTCTGGGCCTTTTATCTGCTCCTTGTAAATGGGATAATGAGTGAACACCACACCTGAGCAGTCAATTGTCCCATTACTTTTGGTCCCTTAAAAAGTGGGAGGCACATATACAAACTGTTGTAATTCCTACACCATTCACCTGATTTGGATGTAAATACCCTCAAATTAAATCTTAAAGTCTGCAGTTAAAGCACATCTTGTTTGTTTAATTTCAAATCCATTGTGGTGGTGCATAGAGCCAAAAAGCTTAGAATTGTGTCGATGGCCCAATATTTATGGACCTGACTGTATGTTTACATTTTTGTAATTTAAAAAACAGAAACCACTTTACGAGTCCTGATTTTAAGACCAACTTACAGGGCCTTCCTTAAATTTAAAAACAAACATCCAGAAATGAAAGGTCATTATAAAGTTTACCATGGAATCAAGTATGCAATCTTACAGCCTTTCCTTTAGGTGAGCCATGGCGGTCAGAGTACCTGAACTGATTTATTTGTAGTTCAGCAAGTAGGTAGCTCAAACTTTACCAATACATTTTAAAATGGCCTTCAAAAGATAGAAAGGAAAGATTTCCTGCTTTCAGAGATATTTTAGACTAAAAGGGGTATTTAATGCCACACACGCTTTATTACCTATAATCCTCATTAATAGCTATCCTGCCAATCCTTTTTTCAAAAACATAAGAGTGGAGTTTACCAAATTTTCTATGGTCCTACTTACCATCCAGGCTGCCTAATAGAACCAAACATCCCTACTATTAAAGAGAGGGCTGGGCATGTCATATTTGTGGAGAATTGTAGGCTGGTGTCAACATACCTCATTCAATGTTTTGAAATGGAAAGTGCCGACATCCCCCCACCCCCCCTCTACACAAATTCTCCAGGCTTTTCTCGTATGTCCCTCTTTAATGCTGGTTACTAGGACGTACGCTCACCAACTTTACATTTTTTACAACTGAAAATTTCCCAGTGGCCTTCTCTTTTACCTATATTGGTTCATTAAATTCTTTTTTACTCTGGAGAAGGAATCATTTCATGGTTTGAGACAAAAAAAAAAAAAAGAAGAAGGGCAGAGCTTTCCATTTTTCCAATCCAAGAATGACAAAAAACAAACAAAAAAAACAAAAAAACAAACAAAAAAACAACAAATAAAAAAAAAACTGATACCAAATAAAACCCTGTTTTTTTTCTAAATCTGTTTACTTATTCCATTTCCCACCATGTCCTTAATCTTCCATATCTCCTATGGAAAACTGTTGGGGAAAGCGTGAGTGGTTGTCACACACAAAGAAACCTATACAAGTTTCTGTAATAAGAAGATACAAATTGGTCCATAAAAAGGTAAAAAAGAATTTAACGCATAATGTGCTTCACATGGCATCTACATTTTTCAAAAAATCTCCTCCATTACCAGACCAATGCTGGTAACGCTACCAAGAAAACAAAAAACCCCAAAAAAACTATATGCCATATTTTCAGGGATTGCCCAGACCATGCTGTCAACATTTTTGCCAGGTTGCTCTCACAGCAAAGTAATCCACTTTCCTAATAAAAAAAAATAAAAATAAAAAAAAGCATAAAAAATAAATTCATACATTTATTCAGCAGCAAAAGTCAGTATTCTAACACTAAATTGCCTCCCATAATTGTGCACTTGATTGCAAGAGTAAATGTTATTGTGGCCATGGAAGATCTGACACCACCCCTAAAAGGGGATATCTGAAAAGTTTAGAAAGGTTTTATTGAATAAATGTTGAATTCACCAGCATTCTGATCTATACAATGACATTCTACCCTCCACAAGTAATAAACTGAGAAAAAAAAAAAAAAAACACCTAATTGCCAAACAGATTCCCGGTTCAAACCAACCTAAAACAAGGGAAATTACTGCTCAATTCCTAGTTTTTTTCTACTAATCCTCTAAATCCCCTCTACAACCCTTGCTTGCAGTCTCTCACTAGGGAGATGGGCAAGCACAACATTTCCATACTACCCAAGGTACTCTAAGACTGTAATATCTTTAGAAAAGGTGCTTCCTTTACAATGTTGCACATCATGTAAAATTGAACTGCATTGACAAGAGGACTGTTCATGTTTTGCATTTTATTGTGTAGAAACAGTAGAACTGAATACACCCCCCTCGTTTTTTTTCCCTTGCATGTGATTGGGTATTTTTTGCAATGTAAAATATCACAAAACTTTAAGCCCTGGGAAAACTCCCTTCCAAAGTGCTAACTTTGCAAACTTCACTAGAATGCATTAAGGTGAAAAACCTTGAGACTTTACAACTCCTTTGATGTATTGCTGGAAGACAAATCTTTCCCAGCCCTTGTTTTTATGGTGTGTCTATGTGAAGGTTTTTATAATATTATGCATGCAAGGTTTGGTTAAACCTGGTATGATTTCCCAAAAGTTTAACTTTAGTCTTAAAAAATGTCCAACTAATTTCAGAGTCTTGCAGGTCATGCAAATTTGGAAGACATGTGAATTTTAGTTAACAGTGCTTTCCTTTGACACTTACTCAAAGCTGGGTCTGGTGAAGCACAGGGGGTACATCTGTAGAATCCACTGAGACTTGCATTTCCCTCAGAGTTGTCATAGGTCTCTTGGTGGCCTCAGTCTCCTCCTTTAACGGTGAATCAGGGCATAGCATGTTCTTGTCAGATTTACAACTGTGCCACTTTATATTTTTGGTAACTAGGAAATTTTCTTGTGCCTTTTTAATTCAGAGTATGATCACCTTTTCAAATAGTTGCTTGAAGTATCCCTTTATCTTCATTGTCACAATACTAACAACTTTTCAGAAGTTTCCAGATGCACGTTATCACATGAAACCCCCTTAACTACACACGTGATCGCAGATTTCTATTTTGGAAAATAGTTGCCTGCACTGATAATTTAGGGGTGTTAAAGGAATGTATATTAATGCATTTAATTTGTTTTAGTAAACAAATTTAAATCTGTGATTTAATGTTCCGAAGAAAAAAAAAATGCAATTGTACCAAACCTTTCATTGCGCTAACAAAATTTGAGTGCAGTTCACTTTAAACTCCTGCCACGTCAGTGTTAAAAAGCTTACCGTGGTGGTTGACTATGACAGTCTACTTGAATTATCCAAACTACACTATTCTTAATACAAAAAAAAAAACCTTCCAGTGTCACCATCTAAGGCAGTGGTATCCAACCATATTTGTAGTGGAGGTCTGTATCACCATCAACTTTTTACTGCAATTTTCAATTTAAAGATATCAATGATAACAGGTGATAGCAATACATTGTGCTCAAGGGCTTCTCCACTCACCTGTGTACTGTATCCCCCCCCCCCCTCTTCCCAGCCTGTATAGAAATAACGTGCTGTCAAAGACATGGCCGTGTATGTTTTTTTTTGAGATGGTGTTCAACTGAGTAGTAGAGTCAGACACTTCATTAGTGTTGGTAGCAGCAATAAACCCTCTTCACTGATGTCTTTGTAAGCAATAACCCCCCTTCCTTCATTGGTGTCAGCAGCTTGAATAATATCCCCCCAACCTCTTTATTGGTGGCAGTAAGCCCTTGCCATTGGTGTTAAGTGGCAGTAAACCTTCACCCCTCACCTCTTCATTGGCGTTTAGTGTCCGTAACTGCCTCCACCCCTCCTTCAATGGAGTTCAGTGGTACTGTGCTCCCATGCCGCTTCCTACTACTTTCATCAAGCCAGAACTATATTTTCACTGCCAGACAGGAAAATACTCCAACCCAGCAGGTACTGCTGGGTGCTGGACTGCAGAGAACAGGCCAACACTTGACATCCCGCTGCCAGTCTGCCAGTCTGCATCCTGGCTGTTGTACTCACAAAAGGCACAAAAGACAGATGCACAGGCAGTGCCGATCCTGACCTCCCTGGGGCCCTAAGCAAAATTCTGCTAAGGGGCCCTCTACTTGACCCGTGATGCCGTGAGCTATGTAAACTATTTGCCATTGCCACACAGTCACACCTGACACTTCAGTGCTCCCAAAACAATCCTCCCTCCTGTAAACAAAACAGTTAAAGAATAAGTACAACAATATAGAACAGAATGAGGTCCCCAGAGAGTCCCCCTTACATCAGGGTCCTCAGAGATCCCCCCTTACATCAGGGTCCTCAGAGAGCCCCCCTTACATCAGGGTCCTTAGAGAGTCTCCCCCTACATCAGGGTCCCCAGAGAGCCTCCCCCTACATTAGGGTCCCCAGAGAGCCTCCCCCTACATCAGGGTCCCCAGAGATCCCCCCCTTACATCAAGGTCCCCAGAGAGCCCCCCCTTACATCAGGGTCCCCAGAGAGCCCCCCCTTACATCAGGGTCCCCAGAGAGCCCCCCCTTACATCAGGGTCCCAAGAGAGCCTTCCCTCTTAAATTAGTATCCCCAGAGTGCCCCTCCTTACACAGGGTCCCCAGAGAGCCCCCCCTCTGACATTAGTGTCCCCAGAGGGCCCCGTCTTTACATCAGTGTCCCCAGAGGGCCCCGTTCTTACATCAGTGTCCCCAGAGGGCCCCGTTCTTGCATCAGTGTCCCCAGAGGGCCCCGTTCTTACATCAGTGTCCCCAGAGGGCCCCGTTCTTACATCAGTGTCCCCAGAGGGCCCCGTTCTTACATCAGTGTCCCCAGAGGGCCCCCCTCTTACATTTGGGCCCCCAAACAGCTGACCCCCCACCCTGCAGAGGTTCCCCTGTACCTGGATGGTGGAGGTGGGAGGCGGCAAACGGCAGCTATATGGTGTCCACAGGCAGGGGGATCTCCCTGGGGCTAGTAGTTCTATCTCCAAATGTATACAGCGGAGAGGGGAGGGGCCTCTGACCCGGGCATCAGCAACAGTGTTCAAGCAGAGTGAAAGTGAAACTGATACCTGCCTGGGTCAGAGGCCCCTCCCTTCTCTTCTCCACTGTATACACTGAGAGTACTACAAACCCCAGGGAGATCCCGCCCCCCTCTTAGGCACCATAGAGCTGCTGATCGCCGCCTTCCACCTCCTCCCACCTCTCCCCACTGCAGGGGGGGGGTGCTGGGTCTTGGGGGGCCCCCCACAGCGGCGGGGCCCTAAGCAGCTTGCATAGTGTGCCTATAGGGCCGATCGGCTCTGTGCACAGGTCACCAGTTGGATAGGAGTTTAGACAATTTTGCAAATAAGACCCTAAAACACACTGAAAGGGTCTTCCAAGGTAAACCAAACTATAATCTGACATT
The DNA here is from genome assembly GCA_028564925.1 of Lithobates sylvaticus. Classification (NCBI taxonomy): domain Eukaryota; kingdom Metazoa; phylum Chordata; class Amphibia; order Anura; family Ranidae; genus Lithobates; species Lithobates sylvaticus. Next base: position 337,513,398 of record CM053026.1, on the reverse strand, counting down.
CTATCCACATGGATAGGCAGGTACTGGAACACAAGCAAAATACCATTGCCATATTTACAGACTTAGCAGATCCATCTTTTCCAAATGTTTATAGGCCTAGCTGTGTGGGTATAACTGCATTAAAATTATAACACCTTGACAGCTTTACAAAGTAATTGCTCCTTTTATGAAAAAACAGCTCCGTGTTAACTTGCTGTGCTTCTGTGACACTATCTAAACTAGTTACATTTTTATACACAATACATTGCAGTCTAAGGACTGATCTCAAAATGATCACCTGCAGTTCAGTGCTATAGCAACAGCCTCCACATGAGCCAATTTAGATGCAACAAACAGGGTTATGAAGTTTAAATGTCATTAGTTATGTGGGTTATGAAGTGCCTCACAATACTTCAGTGTAAACAATGTTTTTAGCAAGGCTTTGGAAACGTGCCTTGAAGTATAACCAAGTGAACACCATCTTACCAGATAATCTATTGCAATACTGTCACCCGCACAAGGCTGGAGAGTGCTACAGGGGGTGGACACACAAGGAGAGCAGCAGTGACCAGTCTTTGGGGATTACAGAACAGATCTAGAAGAAATACAAAGAACACACGGGGTGTGTTTTCTAAAAAAATGTGCACACCAGTTTGCCCAGTGCAGTACACGTACATTTGCCCTCTTGAAAAAGTATTCTGCCGATTTCCTGTTCTGAATAAATGTTTTTCATGGCTAAAAAATGAAAATTACTGCGTTTGGCCACTAGCTATGGAAATTCCTATTTATAATTGGCCCTAATAAACACCATTTAGTGGTTAGATGCAATATTTTCCATTTTTTAAATCAATCACAGGAAAAAGCTTAAAGGGTAACTTATACCTTCTTTATATACCAAGTTAATAATCTCCCATTTGGCTCTTTCTATATACAGAAGATAACCTATATGATTGATCACAAGATACACTAACCCATCACTGTAAGAATTATGCATAAAAAAATAAATAAACATTTAAAGCTATACATACCTGGTATTATAATCTATGATTTCATTGTCCGGCTTCACAAAAGTATCATAAACCACCTGTAAGCTGTGACTGACCACTGTGACTCTTGTAAGTTCCAGACCATGTGTGGTGTAGCACTAAATGCATAAAGTAGTTTATAAGTGTTAAATAAAAAGGCCCTTTTAGACAGGATATTATAGTAGTTCTAAAGCTTATATTTTTCTTCTTAAATAAACATGTTGCACCTACCTACCCTGAACCTCCATTTCTGGAGTCCCCCATTAGCACTCTATGCTCCTCTTCTCAGTGAGCCACCATAGGAAACCACTCTATGCTCCTCTTCTCAGTGAGCCACCATAGGAAACCACTTCATATGGAGGCGCACCGGCAGGCTTGCTCCCAAGTCAGGCTGTGTCTACAGACATGGTGTGGCTTGGGCCTGCACCCTCTTCACAGGATTTTATTGACAGCAGCAGAAGGCAATGGCTCCCACCGTTCTCACCGAGGCCCGTTAGAAGAGAAATGCCTAGCTGCACTCAGGTATTTGTGGCTGCGGGGGGTGGGGGGAGCGATACAAATACTGGGACATTTTTACCTTCATGCAGGGATTGCATCAGGGTAAAAAAAAAAATATATATATGTCCTGCCTTTAGAACCAACCACTTTAAAAGGAACCTATGCAGAAACAATATGCTGTCTGGTAATGCAGAAGGATACATCATGGTCATATTTTGAAAATATTATGACACACAGGCCTACTATTGGACACATTATACTTACCTGCTCTGTGTGTTCCAACCAGTCACAAACCTCTACAAGCATACAGAATGAGCTCTCATTACCTTCCATCCTTCATTGGCAGCCCACATGTTCAGCTTAGTGAAAGAGTAACGATAGTATCAGAATAAAATCCCCCAAGTCTGGAAGAGTGGCATAACATTATGCTCACAGGTGCTTTAGCCCTTGTTCACTTTGGACTACAGCTTGGAAATCATGCGATTTAAACAGTGCCATTACCAATAGGGTGCAACAAGTCACTCTGGAGTGAATAGGGGCTTAGGGCTTTGTGGGAAAAGTGCCAATGGGAACTTCCACTATTGAATTTTTAAGACAAGTCATTACACTATTCCATTCATCAATGCCCAATATCAGTTTTTGATAAGGAGTAACTTTTAGTAGAGATAAAAAACATTGCTCTTTTGCCCATTTTTAAGTACCAGCAAAATCATTACCATTTCGCAGTCCACAGAAAATATTCCAGGATTTTCATCAGAATGCTGGAGTTTTGGGAAAGTCCCTATAAAACCATCAAGATTTTCCTTATGACACTCATGAACATGGAGCTGAAAGTAAACAAAAATAAACTAAAAATTCAACATACCCATTCCATTTAACCACTTGCCCTCTAGGAGATTAACACCCCCCCCCCCTTTCATGACCAGGCCCTTTGCTTTTTGACCCCGTGTTACTTTAACCACTTCAATTCTGGGCACTTTTACCCCCTTCCTGCCCAGGCCAGTTTTCAGTGCTGTCACACTTTGAAGGACAATTGCACGGTCATGCTACACTGTACCCAAACTACATTTTTTTACCATTTTGTTCACACAACTAGAGATTTTTGGTGTTATTCACCACCATTTTTTCTTTTTCGTTAGCAGAAATTTCAGAAAAAAAAAAAAAAAATTCTTTGTTATACAATTTTGCAAATAATTGTTCTTTATAGATTTAGGGCAAAATGTATTCTGCTACATTTCTTTGGTGAAAAAAACCTAAATCAGTGTATATTTAGTCTGTAGGAAAGTTAGTCCACAAACTATGGTGTATATCTGAAAACTGATAAATCCTTATGTACGGACATCTCAGTTTTTTTTTTTTTACCTAAAACGCAATAAGCATATTGATTTGCGCAAAAGTTATAGCATTTACAAAATAGGGGATAGATTTATGTCATTTTTATTTTTTAACTAGTAATGGTGGTGATCAGAGATTTTTAGCGGGACTGCGACATTGCGGAAGAAAGATTGGACACATTTTTGGGACCAGTGACATTTATACAGTGATCAGTGCTATAGAAATGCTCTGATTACTGTATAAATGACACTGGCAGGGAAGAGGTTACCATTAGTGTTGATATGTGTTCCCTGGGAGGAGTTTAACTGTGGGGGAGTGTACCGACTGGAGGAGGAGAGAAATCGCCGTTACTGATCACTGGGAACAGACGATCGCTCTACTTCCCAGTTCCGGCTCTGTGGAGCAATCGGGGCTGCATTGGCTCTGGGTGCACCTCTGGTGCCCGGCCACTGTATCTATTGCACAAACCGACGTACAGTCACAAGTGTAGTACAGCATCATCAGTGGTCAGTATTATACACACATTTTTTTATAGCAGTGAATTTAATTGCTAGCAAGCATTTTAATGAATGAAACTGATTGTGTGTTTTGTTGCGATTAGCGAGAGGTATTTCACATGGTACAGATGCGCTGGCCCTGCCCGTACCATGTGGTCACTTTGAACAATTACAACTAGCAACACAATAGTACACAATGGATGGCATGAAAGGATGCCATCCATTGTTTGCAACTGTCATTTGACCTGCTGTGATTGGGCAAATGGTACTGGCAGCAAGCGGGTACACTGGTCATTGATGGACGCAGCCAGTGACCGGTCACACCACAGCGTGGTGCAACCTGGGAGGATGTTATATGACGTTCACCCGAATCGAAGAAAGGCCCAGGCGGGCTTCATTTTTTTTTATAGGCCAGATGGGAACTGGTTAACTGACAACTGCACAGTCATGCAACGCTGATGGATATTATGATAGATATTAGATTTATCTTTATCATATGTGAACGGTAAGCCCAATCAAATACCAGCAGCTCATTCGGGGGTAAATATATATATATATTTTTTTTTTTTTTTTTTTAATTATTACTTACCCCCGAAGGAGCTGCTGGTATTTGATTGGGCTTACCGTTCCACCATGTCTGTCAGAGGTCCCAGTAAAGATTTTTCTCATAGATTTCAGCTCCGACAGGCTTTTTCCAATGCTTTATTCACAAAAGACATTCCAATAGAGGGATGGAGGATTTAGGGGAATTCAGGTACCTTTTAATTGAGTCAGGGATACTTCTTGATCCAGAGGACAACAGCTCCACAACTGGATCCAGCAACCACCGGAACGGCCTCTCACTGAACTAGCTGCCGATGCTATGCTTGGTCATAGTCTCTGCCACAGACTTGAAGAATTAGTAGAACCGTTACACAATCCTCTGCCACAGGATTGGGTAACAAGCAACTTTTTGCAATGTCAAAGATCACACAGTACCAGTTTCTTTCAGCCGAACCGGCAGTATTGTGTGGCAGGTGACCCAGGATGCGTCCTCCAACTGAGTCTTCGGGCTCTTTTAGAGGTACCGTCCTCCCCTGGATCCTCCAGTCGCTTGGCTTCTCCCCGCAGGCAAGACAGCACAGGACCACCCCTGGATCGGTAGGCCCCAAGACTTCCGGGCCTACCCTTCAGTAACGAAGCCTCAGCCATCCGGCCCTGAGACAATTTAGAAGGCAGCAGCACACCTTAGGCCAGAACAACCTGTCACGGGGTCTATCCCTCAAGTACCCTCTCCCAGAAGCACAGTGGGTAGACCACACCCACTGACTGTTTCCGGGCAAAGAGGCACTCAATACACCCAGCTTGTTGCAATTTCCAACCTTGGCCCACTACAAGGGCACCATCCCTAGGCCAAGGGGAAAACCACACAACCAGCCGAGCTGGTACAGAACCAGAATTTACAGCTAAACTACAGCTTCAGACAAACTAAATTTCCATTTATAGCGTCTGCTCATAAAAATACCAGCGCTACTATTTACACACACACACACACACACACACACACTTTATATTCCGTGCTATGGTGGTAAAAGTGGCTGCTGCCTACCCCAAAATGGGATAAGGGGGAAAAGGGCAGAGCTTGTTAGTGCCATTACATTACAACAGGTTTTGGAGAGCCTAGTTTGTGGCATGCACAAATGTACTGACCCGCAGCACCATTGGGAGTGCATTTTTTAACTTTTACTTTAATACATTTTTGTTTTATGGACTTGAACTATGAGATGCCTTTTTTCTCATCCATCCTTATGTGAATGTACCCTATGACCGGACTTAACGTGGAGGAGGTACTGGATAAAGATCAGAGTTGATCCTAGTGTGATGCCTTTCACCCCTGCAGGGGTACATCTTTCTGGTGAGTGTGATTTGAGGGGGGAGCACATGTGTAGCGTCACCCGAAGCGTGTCCCCCGGTGCGTGTGTGTGTGTGTGTGTGTGTGTGTGTGTGTGTGTGTGTGTGTGTGTGCACACAAATCTCGGTTCTCTCAGGGGAGAGGAGACAGATTTGGTGTTCATACTAAGTATGAACACCAATCTCTTCCCCTAGTCAGTCCCACCCCCCTACAGTTAGAACACACCTAGGGAGCACAGTTAACCCCTTGATCGCCCCCTAGTGTTAACCCCTTCCCTGCCACTGTCATTTATACAGTAATCAGTGCATTTTTATACCACTGGTCCCAAAAATGTGTCAAGTGTCTCATTTGTCCGCCGCAATATCGCAGTCCCGATAAAAATTGTAGATCACCACCATTACTAGTGAAAAAAAAATAATAAAAATGCCCTAAATCTATTCCCTACTTTGTAGACGCTATAACTTTTGCACAAATCAATATACTTTAATTGCGATTTCCTTTACCAAAAATATTTAGAAGAATACATATAAGCCTAAACTGTGGAAAATTATATATATATATATATATATATATATTTTTTTTTTTTTTAAATTGGGATATTTATTATAGCAAAAAGTAAGAGGAGTGTTTTTTTTTTAAATTTTTATTTTTTTTTGCACTATGAACAAAAAAGTGACAAAACGCTGAGGTGGTCAAATACCACCAAAAGAAAGCTTTGTGGTGGAAAAAAAAAAAAAAAAAAAAGGACGTAAATTTTGTTTGGGTACAGCATCGCATGCCCACATAATTGCGAGTTAAAACGACGCAGTGCAGTATTGCAAAAAATTGCCTGGTCGTTGAGCAGCCAAATCTTCCGGAGCTGAAGTGGTTAAAGAGACAGTATACATTAGTCAATATCTTTATTTTTCAACATTACATACCACATCTAGGCAGCGCCATTTTATATCCCCCCTTTTCTTAATTTCTTCACCTTACGGTATATATACACACACACACACACACGAATCCACTGGCTGGTAGCTGCTGATCAGCTTGTGCCGTGTCTAATCATAATCACAGCACAGCTGGCGCTTGCCCTTTACCCAGAAATACAGAATCGCATACAGTACATATACGCGACTGTGCAGAGCGGCCGCCCTGTAGCAGTAAAGCTACATGGGCCGGTCAAGTGTTATTTAATAAATACCAATATAAGGTAATGTTTTAGTATATGAAATTATACGTTAATTTACAAGATAAGCTTTCTGATAAATATCTTCACTACCAAAAATGCTTTACACTGTATCTGTGAATAGCATAACTTCCAACTATAATACACAATCCAAACTTATTCAGGATATCATGCCATTCTATCCTGTTCACCTTGTACACATTTGTACAGTGCTGCAACTATTAAATAGCCCATATACACAAAGTATGTAGACCCAATCTCTTCCTTTGCAATTTTTACAGTTATGACATATTACTTAGCTAACCTTTGCCATTTGGCATCCTGGGGCTCCTACTGCTGCTTCACAACAACTGTAGCGCGTTTCCATTCCACCTGGGACTTTACAGAAAATGCATGATCAGTAGAGTTTCTGTATATTCTAAGAGCAAAACTAATTTTATTACAATATGTAAAGTGTACTTACCCTTGTGTTTTCGAACTCTACCAGAGTGATATGTGCATTCTTCTTTACGTACATGCTTGCCTTGCAATGTCACTGCATAGATTTCTCCACAGCGACAGCAAACTCTTCTCAGAGCTAAGAAAGCATTAGAATTAAGACTAGAAACTTTACCACTCCATTTTATACCCCTCTATTAAAAATTCTGATTGACAGATCTACAATGCACCCCTGCTTCCTGACCAGGAGCAACCCTTCTCATCTAACAAAAAAACACCAGATTCCTTCTTGTAATACTGACCCAGTGAAGTTAAACCAGAGACCAAGTGGTTTAACAAAAAAAAAAAAAAAAAAAGGATATATAGGAGATACATGCATACATACATAGTTACATACCATCATTGTTTATATTTTTCCCTCCAGCATTCTGTAATAAAGCACTGCCAGGCTTCTCAGGGTTTGGGCGGGGATAGCCATTTTCTAGCAACTGATCCTCAGACAATAGGTATTCTTTAAGGAAGTTGTAAAGAGTGTGCGCTGTCAATTCTGTAAAGAAATCATGTCAAACATAATTAAAACCTAATGCATGCCATATTTTATATCTGCAGTTTTAGGACCACCTATTCATAATGCAAAGCCAAAACATAGACCAATTCAGCGATCTTATGCAGACCAAAAACATTTAAAACCAAGCCACAGCCAAAAATGGCAAGATAAAAATGAATAGTTCATCAAGAAAAACAAATACCAGCTTTTGCTGAAATACTCACCTTCAAAATATTTCTTGCATTTGTATGGTGAGCTGTATTGGATTTCCGCCAGACATTGTTTGATGCCGAGGCCAAAATATTTCAATTTCAGTCTCATCTCACCACCTTAAAATGCACCTTGAAGATTCTGAGGCCACATGGAAAAAGGTGTTCTGGTCAGATGAGACTAAATTTTAATTCTTTGGCCACCAAACGATATGTCTGTCAGAAATCCAATACAGCATCATTCCTACAGTGAAGCATGGCGGTGGCAATATCCTGTTATGGGGGTGTTTCTCTGCAGCAGGGACTGGAGCACTTGTCAAGATAGAATAAATATGGATGGGGCAAAATATCAAATTCTTAAGGAAAAGGTGCTGCCCTCTGCCAAAAAGCCGTCAATGGGAAGAAGGTTTACCTTCCAATATGACAATGACCCAAAGAACACAGCAAAAATGACCACACAGTGGTTGAAGGAGAAAAGGTAAACGTCCTTAAAAAGGGATTGTAAACCCTTATTTTATTTTTTTAAACATGTCAGTTCGTTTTACACAGAGTGGCCCGGGTCCTCTTCTGGGGTCCCTCAGCGGCGCTGGTGGCTCCTCCCCGCATCAAGTGTCCATGTTAGAGAAGGCTCCCCTAAAGTAGACACCCATGCAGGCGCGCTCCGAGTTCTGCATCTGTGTCCATTCACACAGAATGCAGGCCCCGCTCCCCGGCGCTGCATCATTGGATTTGATTGACGGCAGTGGGAGCCAATGGCTGCACTGCTATCAATCTATCCAAATCGGGACATGACACCAGCTGGAGCTGGTGTGCTCGTTCCGGGCCGGAGGATGACAGCATTCAGGTAAGTAAAATGGTGTGGGTCTGGAGCACTACAGAAGGCTTTTCACCTTAATGCATAGAATGCATTAGGGTGAAAAACCATGAGGGTTTACAACAAATCAGAGTCCAGATTTAAACCAAAAATCTGTGGAATGAGTTGAAGACTGCAGTCTACAAACGGTCGCTGTCAAATTTAACTGAACTTGAGCAGTTCCGCAAAGTATTACAAAAATCTAGATGTGCAACGTTAGTAGAGACATATTCTAACAGACCGAAGGCTGCAATTAAAGCAAAAGGTGGTTCAACAAAATACTGACATAAAGGGGGGTGATCCTTTTACCAACTCCATGATTCGGTTCTAAAATTTTTACATTTTTTCTAACATGTTGGCGTTCTAGCTTTCACTTGAATATTATAAGTTGCACTGAGTAAATACAGCTAGATAAAACAAAAAACGGTGTCTTCATTTCAGGCTGCAACGCAACAAAATGTGATCATATTAAAAAGGGGGGCGATTCTTTTCTATACCCACTGTATATATAGCCACACTCTTGACATAGGAGGATTGCACCTCCGAAACACATTACTGTCCCTAACTCTCCCCCCCCCCCCCCCATCTTTTACAAGCACGTAGGGGGTGCCACGATACACAGTGCATTAAGCAGGATTGGCAGCTTCTGACACCTGTCAGAATCAGGTCTCTGCCTTGCCGGCTAGAGTTTTATGTACTGCTGACATGCACTGACAGCTCTGCAGTAGTTTGTCTACGATCCATGCTGGAGGTCAAGATTTTGGGAGTAAAAAAAAAAAAAACTAAATTGCAGTTGCATAAGTGCAACCCTCTTATAACTGGGGATGCAGCTGTGTTCAGAATTAAGCAATCACATTCAAATTCATGTTAAAATAGTCAGTACATACCTGCCATCATTTAAAGAGGAAGTAAACTCAGCACCTCAAATGCTCCTTCTTAATAAAACCAGTCTGCTACAGCTTCCCATAACATTCTGCATTACTCTTTGCCCCTTCAGATGTTTAATACCGTTTTCCCAGGTGGTTGTAAAATCATGCTTCCTTATAGCAGCCAGCACCATCTCAGCTACTGTCTTCCGAGGCTGCAGTGTAGATTACTTCCGCCCTTCCCGTTCGTCTTTGCTGTTATCTCGCACATGCTCCTTTATGTTGCAGCCAAGCCTTATTTTCACTCGAGATTGCTATAGCAATCATCTCCTGCTTATCAAGGCACGGACAAGTGGGCAAATATGTCAGCACTTGTTAACTGTGTAGGGCTTTAACCCTGTAAAATGCAATTGATTATATAATGCAGGTAATCTTCTTGCTCTGGGATGCTTACACCCCCTGTGACATTGCTAGTAACACGAGGTGTTTCAGGAACGGAACCGAATGACACTAAATGTTGTGAGATCTCTGAACTGTGCCACAGAGAGCAGATGCACATTTATGAATGGACTGACGGCACGATGAGCGTGCCGTTAATGAGGGGGAATATGCCCATGCGGCACTGACGTCATGAAAATGAACCTGACAGATTACAAGCAAACTGAGCAGGTTAGGCTCAGTCCATAAAGAGCAATTTGTACAGTGCTTGACGATTACATCTGGGAAAAATTATCAAGGAGGGTTTACAACCACTTTAAAGTGCCTCCGATTAACTCCAAATCAAAGTTCAGCTGTTCTAGTAGGTCTTTCCTGACATTTTCTTAGTCGCATAATACAGCAAAAGCCATGGTCCACAGAAAGCTTCCAAAGCACCAGAGGGATCTCATTGTTAAAAGGCATCAGTCAGGAGAAGGGTACAAAAGAATTTCCAAGGCATTAGATATACCATGGAACACAATGAAGACAGTCATCAAGTGGAGAAAATATGGCACAACAGTGACATTACCAAGGTCTGAACGTCGCTCCAAAATTGATGAAGACGAGAAGTGCAGGAATATCTCTCAAGTACTGGCTGTGTGATACATGTGATATCTCCTGTATTCTTTATATGTCTGCGCTATGGGGTAGAGTGGCAAAACGGAAGCCTTTTCTTAAGAAAAACATCCAAGCCTGGCTACATTTTGCAAAAAAACACATCTGAAGTCTCCCAAAAGCATGTGGGAAAATGTGTTAAGGCCAAAAATGTCAACCTTGGTTTCATCAGACCATAATGCCAAAAGAGGTTTGGAGCAAAAACACTGCACCAAAAGAAGACCATACCCACTGTGAAGCATTGTGATGGCAGCATCATGCTTTGGGGCTTTTTTTTCTTTAGCTGGAACAGGGGCCTTAGAGTCAAGGTAGAGGGCATTATGAACCATTCCAAATACCAGTCAATATTGGCACAAAACCTTCAGGCTTCTACTAGAAAGCTGAACACAAAGAGGAACACGAAGAGGAACATTTATTCATTTACTAATTTGGTGACTTCTAAAGGCAATTGGTTCCACTAGATTTCAATTAGGGGTAACAGGGGGCCGAATACAAATGCATGCCACACTTTTCACATATTTGTAAATAAATAAAAACATTCATAAATTTTCCTTCCACTTCACAATTATGTGCCACTTTGTGTAGGTCCATCACAAAATCCCAATAAAATACATTTACGTTTTTGGTTGTAACATGACAAAATGAATGTGGAATATTTCAAGGGATATGAATACTTTAAAAAAAAGGTACTGTATGTATGCATGTATTATATATGCCTGTATGTTGTGGTCATTCAGGTGCTCATCTAATGCTGCATACACACAATCAGAAATGCCGCCAGCAAAAGATCGATGTGAGCTTTTGGTCGGAAAATGCGACGTGTGTATGCTCCATCGGACTTTTGCTTGATTGAGAGCAGGTCGGAAAAAGTTACGATCAGAAATTCCGATCGTCTGTACCAATTCTGACGCGCAAAATTCCTACGCATGCTCTGAAACAATTTGACGCATGCTTGGAAGCATTGAACTTTTTTTCTCTGCTCGTCGTAGTGTTGTAGGTCACCACATTGACCGTTGAAAGCTTAGAGAATGTGTGACCGTGTATATGCAAGCCAAGCTTGAGCGGAATTCCGTCAGAAAAACCATACAAGATTTTTCCAACGGAAATTCCGCTCGTGTGTACAGGGCATAATAGTTTATTGAAAATTATTGATGCTCCCCGCTGAAACCACTGCATGTGGAAGAGAATTCCACATCCTAGCCACTCTTACAGTAAAGAACCCTCTACGCAGTTTAAGGTTAAACCGCTTTTCTTCAAATTTTTGTGAATAGCCACATGTCTTGTAAAATTCCCTTTTGCAGAAAAGCTTTATCCCTATTGTGGGGTCACCAGTACGGTATTGAAATCATATCCCCTCTCAAGCGTCTCCTCTCTAGAGAGCAAGTTCTCCCTAGAGTAGATTGCATTTATATTTTTGCCACCCAAATGCATTATTTTACATTTTTCTACATTAAACCTCATTTGCCATGTAGTTGCCCACCCCATTAATTTGTTCAGATCTTCTTGCAAGGTTTTCACATCCTGCAGAGAAAATTATTACCCTGCTAAGTTTAGTATAGTCCGCAAATACTGAGATTGAGACGTTTATCCCATCCTCCAGATAGTTTATGAATAAATTACATCAGATGGTCCCAGAACATAGCCCTGGGTGGCCCCACTTTCCACCCCGGACCATTCTGAGTACTCTCCATTTATCACTACCCTCTGAACTCGCCCCTGTAGCCGGTTTTCAGTCCTAGTACTCTCTATGGTCCATGCCCACGGACTTTGGTCCATGCCCACGGACTTTTGTACAGTTAACGTTTATGGGGAACTGTATCAAATAGAAGGTTAACAAGTTGGTTTGGCAAGAACGATTCTTCATGAATCCATGCAGATTACTGCTAATGATACCGCTGTCATTACTAAAATCTTGTATATAGTCCCTTATCCCCACCAAGAGCTTGCATACAATTGATGTTAGGCCAACTAGTCTGCAATTCCGAGGGATGCATCTTGGCCCTTTTTTAAATACTGGTGCTATGTTGGCTTTTCTGCCATCAGCAGCTACCATTCCAGTCAGTAGACTGTGTGTAAAAATTAGGAACAATAGTCTGGCAATTACTTGACCGAGTTCCTTAAGGACCCTCGGGTGCAAGCCGTCTGGTCCAGGTGACTTAATGCTAAGTTTTTCAAGCCGGTCTCCAATTTAGTTCTGTTAGCTATGAGGGGGCTTCCTGTGACATGTCATGAGGATAAACATTGCAGTTTTGGTTACTGAAGCCCCCCCCCCCCCCCCGATTCCCTCGTGAAGACAGAAGAATAAATTCAAAACCATCGCCATCTCTCCATCCTTAGTAACCAGATTGCCTTCATCATCCTTTATGGGACCAATATGATCTGACCTCCCTTTCTTACCATTTATGTACTTAAAGTATTTCTTGGGATTTTTTTTACTTTCCTTCGCTATGTGCCTTTTATGTTACATCCTAGCCGCCCTGATTTCACCCTTACATATCTTGTTGCATTCTTTGTAAAGTAGGACTGCTGATGATGATCCCTCAGCCTTGTATTTTTTGAAGGCCTTCTCCTTTTGCCTTTATATGCATTTTTACATTGGAGTTAAGCCACCCAGGACTTATTAGCTTCTAAATTTATTTCCCTACACGGTTTAGGAGATATTTGCAAAAAGACAGGCACCGCTGTCTGCGGCGCATGTGCCATAGACAGCGGCACACAGGCACACTGAGCATGCCGCTGCTAACGGCGATATGCTTCCTCTAAGATTTACAGCAGACAGCCATACTTCATCTCCTGGTTTGAAAACAGGGTTGTCCCTTTTTTGTCATGGTATTTTTTATAATTTTCTTGGGCCTGTTGCATGGCTTTTCGGAGTTGCTGGCAATTGGTCTGGGTGAAGTTTATCCGATCCTGGACGACAGGTACTGAAGCTTCTGGTATGGTATTGGGTAAAAAGGAGGGATGGAACCCATAATTTGCCCAAAGGGGGAATTGGTTGGTGGCAGTATGCAAGGAATTATTATAGGCAAACTCTGCACACAGAAGAAGGGACACCCAGTCTTGAACAGGTACAAAAACACCGTAGGTATTGCTCAAAGGTTTGATTTGTCCTTTCTGTCTGGCCATTGCTCTGTGGGTGGTATGCTGATGAAAAATACTTCTATTACCAAGGTTTTGAAAGATCTCTCCAAAACCTGGAAGTATATTGTTCTCCTGTCGGAAACAATGTTATCGGGAACCCCATGCAATTCAACGATCTTTGATAAAAATATTTCCTGTGTCTGAGGCAGACGGTGTGCCAACCATTGGCAAAAAACGTGCCATCTTGGAGAGGTGGTCCACTCCCACCAGGATGGTAGTGAATCCCTCGGAAGAAGGCAAGTCAACAAAGTCCATGGAGATCTTCCTCCAGGGCTGTTCTGGAATAGGCAAAGGTCATAATAGACCCCAGGACTTGGCATTGGACCCTTTGAGTTGGCACGTGGTACAGGAACTGACATAATTTTTACAATCCTGCTTCCAACTGGGCCACCAAAAGGAGCGCTGTATAAGGTCCGATGTTCTGTACCCCGAAATGACCAGCAAGCTTGTGGTCATGGAAGGAAAAGACTTAATATTGCATCCGTGACACATATCTCATGTGAATATTGCAACAAAGGATTATCCTGAACGGTTTATATAATAAAGAACATAATTGCTGCAAAAATCTTTTAAAAAAAAAAAGAGACAGGTCCTGCGCATGCATGGACTGTCCGCAGCGACATCTTGCTAATAGGTTTCTGGAATACCCCAAGGATTGTATATTGGAGACCGGGAGAGTGACAGGTAAATGAGCCTATTGAGTGACTGCACTGAGGAGTTTTTGGAAATCAATCGACTAGTGTGGGGGTCTACAGAGAGGCTTATTGTCTTGCTACATGAGGTGAGAGGCTGGGGGAAATAGTGTGGCACACAGCGAATGGTGGAAACCATTTTTTGATATTAGCACTTGCACTTTACCATTGATGACTAATTACGGTACACAGCGCAGACTTACTAATTTGTGTGGATTTTTTTTGCACACCTATGGGACTTGTTTATTTCACTTCCTAAAGACATTGATGATTATCTGCACTCTGATTGCCATTTGCACATCGATTTTGCACGTTTATTTTGCACATTTTATTTTTCTAAATTTTTGCAGCAATTATGTTATTCTTTATTATATAAACTGTTCAGGATAAGCCTTTGGTGCAATATTCACATGAGATATGTGTCACTGATGCAATATTTATTAGGATTTTTTGCATCCTTATGAGATATCATGATAGTCAATTTACACAAGATTTGATTATCATTAGCACTTTGAGAAGCAATTTTCTTGCACTTTGAGAAGCAAGTGCATGTGCCAAGCATTTCGTTTATTATTCACTGGTATTAGTAAGCGCCACATTACTTGGTATTATTACCATATATGTTTAGTGTGAGAACACCTTTATGTTGGCAGCTACTTTGCTAGGCTTATACACTAAATACCCTTGTGGTTCGCAAATTAGCATTTCCGCTTTACAATCTTAAAAAGACTTGGAGTCTCACTTGAGGAATGAAAATCTTGTCCTGAAACCATAGCAACCCATCTTGATTCTTCAGGGAGGAGACTTAAAGTTCAGTGCACTGGCTGGAGGCTTGTCCGATTGCCGTCTTCAGATCAGGTTGGATGAGCAAAAAGTTTTGTGCAGATAAAATGGTACTGGGCTTAGTTGTCTCAGGGGCATCTGGAAACATTCGGGAAAGGGCGTCAGCATTCCCATTCTTGGAGTATGGTCAAAAAGAAAATATGAAAGTTGAAAAAAGCGCCATCGAGCTTGTCGGGGTCTTAGCCGTTTCGCTGTTCTGAGGTACTCCAGGTTCTTATGATCCATGAAAATCACGATAGGGTGAGCAACCCCCGCCAGCAAATACCTCCAAAGCAAATTTGATGGCCAATAATTCCCGGTCGCCCACGTCATAATTCCTCTCTGGAGGAGTCATCTTCGAGAGGCAAAGGCTACAGGGTAGAGGAGAGTCTTAGGTCCTTGGTGTTGGGACAAGATTGCTCCTGTAGCTATCTCAGGAGGCATCTACCTTCAACACATAGGGCAAGGCCAGATCTGGGTGCTGTAGTATTGGAGCAGAAGTGAGCAGATTTTTTAATTTATCAAAGGCTATTTGCGCCTCGAGACCACAAACCAGAACTGCTGGTGAGTCAACTGGGTAATGGGCGAAATTATAGTGGAAAACCTTTGCAAACCTCCTATAAAAATTAGTGAAGCCCACGAATCGCTGGACACCTTTTTTGTCTACAGGGGCTGGCCTTTCCAGAATTGCCTTTACTTTTTGTGGGTCCATTGCGATTCCTTCAGTGGATATAACAAGTCCCAAAAACGGTATCACTGTTCTCAAAGGCACTTTTCTGCCTTGGCATAAAGTCTGTATCCCCTGAGAGTTGCAAGTACTTTCTTTACGTGGGTTCGGTGGAGTTCCAATGTGGCAGAAAAAAATTAGGATGTCGTCTAGACGAAAAAGTTGACAAGGAATTTTCGAAAGATGTCGTTTACCAGGTGTTAGAAGGTAGCTGGAGCGTTGCATAGTCTAAACAGCATGATGTACTCAAAAATGACCAAACCATGATCTGAAAGCGGTCTTGCACTCTCCTCTCAAATTCGAACAAGATTGTAGGCTCCACGAAGATCCAGCTTAGAAAAGATCCGAGCAGTTCGGAATCTCTGGTAGACTTCTGGGACAAGAGTGAAAACGATTTTTAATGGTGATCTTATTAAGATCTCTATAATCCACACAAGGTCTAAGAGTACCATCTTTCTTCTCAACAAAGAATATACCAGCACCAGCTGGGGAAGAAGGGAGGATGAAGCCTTTCAAGGTTTTCATTGCTATTCTTGTAAGGCCTCCAACTCGATTTCTGAAAGAGAATATACGGCCAAACAGAATCTCAGTTCCTGGTAGCAGTTTGATTGGACAGTCATAACCTCGATGGGGGTGGAAGATGGTTTGCTTTTTTTCTGATCAAAAACATCCATAAATTCTTGGTAAGCTGTGGGGACATACTGATGAGCATTTGGTATTGACTGAACAGTCACAGTTGGCTGAGTTGCAGGGACAATGTAAACAATACAGAGGGAAAGGATATTTCTTTCTTGATCCAATTTGAGGATTATAGGCCTGTAGCCATGGAAGTCCCAGAATGATGGGGCACATGGGTGAGCATATAAACATCAAAAAACAGATGAACTCTTGGTGAACAGAATCCGTGATGGTGAGGATGGGTCTGGTTTCCTGAGTAACGGGTCCGGAACAGGGTAAGGAACCATCGGCTAAATGGACTTTAAGGCTTTGATTCTTTCCCTTGAGGGGGATACAGAGTCTTTTGGCTAGGGAGAAGTCCAAGAAGCAGCTGCATGCCCCTGAAATCAACGATGGACAAGAGCTGGACTGCCTCTTCCACCACCTGTAGGGAGACAGGGAGGGTAAAGTGAGAAGAGGAAGGACCAGCAACCTGAAAGTTTATTGGAAGTGGTTGGTGCGACTTACTAGGCCTTACAGGACAGTTGCATAGAAAGTTGCCGGCTCCTCTGCAGTATAGACAAAGATTGGCCTGTCGACTGCGTTGAGTCTCATCAGGCATGAGTGGAGAGTAGACCAGACCCAACTGCATAGGTTCACCTTCTGAGACAGGAATGGAAGAAGAACTAGGCCAAGGAGAAGGAACAGGTGGAATCCTGGGTAACATCCAAGTAGGACGAGAGGTTTGAAATCGTTAAGACCGCCACTCCTGCAGGTGCCTGTCAAGTTTTATGGCAAGTTGAATTAGGCCTTCTAGGGGGGCTTGACTTGGGCCAGTTCGTCTTTGGAGGGTTTCTGAGAGGCCTTGTCGATATTGGTATTTGAGAGCAGCCTCGATCCACCCAGTGTCAGCAGACCATTTTCGAAAGTCAACTGTATAATCTTCTATCGGGCATTTACCCTGAAGCAAGGTATGCAGAGAGGCTTCGGCCGTTGCCGAGTGCTGTGTATAGTCAGAGCTGTGCCATTGCTTCGAATAAGGCGTCTACAGAATTCAATACAGGGCTCTTTTTTTCAAGTTATGGGCCCATGCTTTGGGTTCCTCGGATAGCAGGGAGATGATTAACCCCACTTTTACAGACTAAGAAGGTTCTGGGCTGGAGGGCTAGATACAACGAGCAAGCATTTTTGAATTTCTTCCAATTCCCCAGGAAGCGTTCAGGTGTAGGAACTCTTGGTTCAGGGGGTGCCACCATTACTGTGGAAGTTGATCTTGCCCAGCCTTGTGGGGGAAGAGGAGGATGCGGTATTGGAAGATGGACCTGAATCTACAGGAGCAGGTGAGACGATCAGGTGCTGCAGCCGACCCTCCAATTGAAAGTAGCCTTCCTGGAGTCTTTGTACTGCCTGAGTGAGGGCGTGACCTGCTGGCACAGAGCCTCGATTGGGGAGCCAACTCTGTCAGCCTCTGACATGGCTGGATTGTACGGTCAGGTACCTTTTCCAAGGCCAAGATGCTGAGGCTCCCCTTGCGGCTAAGCGCAGTATAACCCTGAAGGTGGTACAGAAGGTTCAGGGCTCAAAGAAGCACGGGTTGCCAGCAGGTTGAGAAGGCTTGAGCTGATGATCACTTAGAGACTTTGCTTGAGAAGAGAAGGAGTAATCTGGACACTAGTAAAAGCCTGGCTGAGGGTAGAACACAGGAGAGCAGATTGAAGGCTGTGGTGAGGCCAGCTGAGGGTCAATCACAGGTGATCAGGCAGGTGCAATATAGCAAATCCGTGAGCCAAGCCGGGGGTCAAACACTGGAGAGATCAGAGCAGGTCAGGAGGCAAGCCGAGGTCACAACAGGAGTCACTTCAAAGTATAACATAGGGAAGTGATGAAGACAATCCAGCAACTTGGGTCAGACAGGGGCAGCCTTTCATAGGCCAGCAGGGGGAACCACCCATCACATGATATGATATATGGCATCCATTTCTTCTACTGGCAAGATTGCCAGTACTTCTACGGCCTATTCTCTGAACATTTCAGAAAGTGGCGTTTTGGATTCAGATACATACAAGAAAGAGGCACCCATTTTGCCTGTGTTTCATCACCTCCCTAAGACCCACAAGGGTTTAGACCAGGGGTGCCCAGCCTTTTGAAGAGCGAGGGCCACTTAAGCGACTTGGTAACCGGTCGCGGGCCAACAATGAGCAGAGCGGGTGGATGTCATGTCCGTGTCCACTCTGCATTTGCAGAGCGGACACCGACGCAGTCTACGATACTTTTTGGCGGATCGTATTGAAGGTAGAACACAAGTCGGTTTATGTCTGCTTTATGTAGAAGGACAATTCTATTTTTCAGATACTCAGGAGGAGTTCTTTGCGATGAGGTGCCATGTTGAACTTCCAGTGACCAGTAAGAGAGCGATAACACCAAATTTAAACACACCTGCTCCCCATTCACACCTGAAACCTTGCAACACTAACGAGTCACATGACACCAGGGAGGGAAAATGGTCAATTGGGCCCAATTTGGACATTATCGCTTAGGGGTGTACTCCATTTTGTTGACAGCGGTTTAGACATTATTGGCTGTGTTGAGTAATTTTAAGGGGATAGCAAATTTACATGGTTATAAAAGCTGTACACTGACTATTTTACATTGTACTGAAGTGTAATTTCTTCAGTTTTGTCACATGAAAAGATAAAAAAAATTTACAAAAACGTGAGGCGTGTACTCACTTGTGAGATATTGTATATGTACATTTCCCCCCCCCCCCCTTGACCAAAAATGTATACACCGTCTTCAAAATTTCAAAAATTTACAAATTTTAAGACACAGTGGACAAGATATAGTGTTAAGGTAACCTACCATTTTTATCATCTTGTTTCCTTGAACGTTGTGAATCTGAAATGTTGATACAGAAAATTATGAGAATAAGGTTATGAGCATTAGTTCGTACTATAAACTTTTTCCAGGAAAGCAAAATCTATAGCCTCCACTAAGCTGAACCAGAAAAAAAATAAAAATAAAATGGACACTATACACCACTTCTAGAAACCAAAATACCAAAGGGTGATGCAAAAAAAATGTGTAAGCACTAGCAAGGTGGCGATGAGATGCTTGGTAGCTTTTAAAATTGCCTTTGCCCACCCAAGTTGTATCCAACATTTTAAAAGATTTGATAGCTTTGCTGGAATAAGACTGTCAGAAGATGCTTGATGAACAACTCTTCTCCCCCCCCCCAATTTTGGATAGAGCAAGGTGGGTTATAACCCCTGTAAGTTTTTTTGCTAGCCGTGTCCCATTAGGGAGATTTACCTTCACTTCCTGTCCCATAGCCAATATAGGAAGCGAGAGGAAATGCCTGCAAATCAGGGGAATCTCTTGGGAGCCCTGTTCTAATGCCTCTGCCCTCTATCCAGCACAAGGATTATGACAAAAGTACAATCTTTCATTGTGGGGAAAAAAAAAAAAAAGGACCTAGTATGATGCAAGGTTGAACTGCTCAAACCATCTTCTCTCAAGACCCACAAGATAGTGCAAAGCAGTACTCCTCATTCCATGCTGCAACTAGGTGACAGAACTTACATTTCCAGGGTTTAAAAAAAAAAAAAAAAATTTTTTACTTCCAGATAGAATGCATATCAGACGACCCATTTCAAACTGAATGTCCTTTGTAATGCCTTAATGTCCATAAGAGCTACAACAATTTGCCCAAATTCTACAATCCCTAAATGGACCTCAAAGATTCTAATACAGTCAAGCCTCTTTAACTGGAATATCTGAATTGACACAATTTTCTGTCTAGCAGAAATCTTTTATTTAGGCAAAGCAATTTGGCATCCCGGCTTTGAATTTCAGTTTCAGAACAGTCAAATATTTTAGAATCCTTGAACAACTTGGGCCCGTTTACATCATACTGCCAAAAAAAGAAAAAAAAAAAAAGTTCTCACTGGTCAACTTTGTTTAGTCTCCACCAAGTGGTTAAACCGCATTGCTTCCTTAAGAAACTTTTAGCAATGTTCGACACCTATAGAGCCTCTGTGCTTCCCATAAACCAGGAATGTCCAAAGTCCCGCTAAACTGCAGACTGCCCTACAAGACCTAGGTCTGCTTGATCAGACACCGCATAAAGATGCATCCCGCAGATGATCAGCATCCCGCTCTCCCCAGAAATCATCAACAGCGACTAACCTCCTTGCAGCACCCCCCCCCCCCCCCAGGACTTGGACTGACTTTCCACATGAAATAATTCATCCCCCTTACTGTCCCCCCTGGACAGATGTACATGTGTTACAATGGCCTTGAACACTCTCCCATAAAAACTGGATTTCCTGTAACACCATCCATTGTTTTGGATGAACAAGTTCCAAAAATCCCTCCATGCTTGGGCCTTAGTCTTTAGGCCTCACCTGGCCAAATCTTTGGACGGCATGTATCCTGTTACTACAACCCCTCCCGTGCCGCCCCTTGCAACTCTAACTCAAGCCATTGACCAAGTCCCTCTCCGTTTTTATTTTTTATTTTTATTAGTCTCTCTCCCCCTGCTAGTTTAAGCTACAGTTGCATTTGAGCACCAATACAGAAGCTGCTTCACATGTATGTTGGACCAGAGTAGGTTTTTATTTTACGGTTTGGGTTTCCTTTTCTTATACGAATGTTGTTAATATTTTGGAATACCCTGAACTATACGTTTATTAGCCTATTTACCCCCCCCCCCCTCCGGTGTTACCCTATTGGAACTCCTTGCTCCCCGATTTACTGCCCTCAGAACCCTGCCCCTATTATGCAGGTTCCTGCTGGTAGCCTCAGAACCTCTATGGGACAGCTTGTCGCTCCCCTAGTACGCTCCTGCACCCTACTGTACAGCTCTGATTGAACGTTATCACTTGTAACAGGGTTTATAGACTCTTATCTGTTCCCTCCGACACGGTAGATCTTTGTTCAGGATGTTTTCCCATCACAGCGACCACAAACATGCACAAATGGCCCCCTTAAACATTCTCTCTTTGAATGTTGAGGGCTTTAACACCCCACACAAACCAACCAAGGCTCCTTTGCAGCTGCCAAAGCTCACATTATGCTTGCAGGAAACTCACTTTGTTGACAAATCCACCCCCAAATTTCTCAGTACCTCCTATCCACAATTTTACACAGATTCAACCACAACCAGAGGAACCCTGATCGGATTTAACTGTTCCTCACCTTTCACCCTTACATCCCAAATTAAAGATCCTGAAGGCAGATATCCAATCCTAACTGGGCATCTATCAGACATGGTGATCACAATCGTATCATATTACGCTCCTAATAAAATGCCAGACAGCCTTTCTCTCATCTGTTCCAGGTCATGGATAAACATAAGTTTGGAACGGTCTTTCTATGTGGGGACTCTAATCAAGTAATTTTCCCGTCCCTAGACAAATCTCCACCAACCCCGTCCTCTAGCCCAGTGAAGTTGACATTCCAACACCTACTTTCCAAACAACTTGGTAGACACTTGGCGAGAGGCCAGTCCAGCCAGCAAGCAAGCGTTATACCCACTACTCCTACCCGCATCGACCTTATTTTCTTAGCGACCGGTATGATCCCAGAGATCCTATCTTTTGTCATCCTCCACCTTTTTTGTGGCCAGATCACTGCAGTATGCACCACTAAAGCTTCCCCGATCCCCAGGACACAAGATACCTCTTGGTGTATTAATGATACCACACTTACGCACCCTTCTCACTGCTTAGACATTAAAACAGCACTCAGAATAGATTTCAAATGATACAGATGATATTTCAGCACTGACACTGTGGGAGCCTCATAAAATCAGTTATACAAGTTAGATTGATTCAACAGGCGACGACCCTTAAGCATGAACGCAAGACCCTCTTCCAAAAGCTAGAGGCAAGCTTTCATGCATGTTACACTGCTTTCCAATCTGACCCCAAACCCACTACCAATTCACGTCTCGATAAGGCTGGACTGGATTTGTTCCTTACCGATTCTGTTGACAAAACCACTTGCAAACGCCAACATATACATTTTATCTCAAGGCTAATAAACCCGACTCGCCCATGGCACGGACACTGCAGGTGATCCACCACCCCACAGCATTGGTACGACTAAAAACTGCCTGTAATACTTGTACAAGTAACCCCGTTTTAAATCTTGGAAGTATTCCGCTCCAATCTCGCCAAACTATATTCACCTTCACAAAACTTCGACCCCGCTGAGGCTGACGCCCTCTTCTCCCATATTACCCTTCCTTCACTTAAACGAGAACAGCAGGATTCAATTGCGTGTCCCATCACAGACTTGGAAGTGACGGCAGCCATTAAAGCTTTGAAACCACATAAAAGACCAGGTCCTGACTGGTTCTCGGCAGCTTATTACAAACATTTTGCACCCATATTGGTACCTATGCGCACGAGTGCCTTCAATTCCCTGCTCACAGGACATTTATTTAGATCGGAAATACTAACTTCCATAATCTCTACGATACCCAAACCTCGATCAGATTCCATCTCCCTACTAAACCTTGACAAATTGTTAGTCAAGATCCTTGCCACACGCTTAAATACTATTTGTACATTAATACACGGTGCCCAAACCGGTTTTGTTCCAATCTGCCAAGCGGAAGACAATATCAGACGCACCCTCTTACTCTCCCAGGCAGCCAAAAATAGATGCATACCTTCATGCTTTCTGTCCCTTGACATTAGGAAGGCTTTTGACTGTCACCTTGCCATATCTTAATTACACCCTTCAGCGTTGGGGCTTTGGAACTAATTTCCTGACTTGGATCTCCTCCTTATATACAAACCCATAGGCATACATAAAATATGCAGGCTACAAATCTGTCATTATGGCCAGGCATTGATATTTCATACACTGAACTTCTGCTGGTCTCGTTAATTAACGAGACCAGCAGAAGTTCAGTGTATGAAATATCAATGCCTGGCCAAGGGGAGTGTAGAGGTGGGCGGGGAGTCTTCTGACATCACGACTCCACCTACCGAGCTCCGGACAACAGACCTGTCCACAGAATCCAGAGCAGGGCTCCAAACAGCTAAAGGGGAGATATTTGACAGGTTGCTTATTGATGCCTAACAAAACCACTGGAGGGAAATTTGGAGACCTATAGAGCATATCCCCAAGAACTTTCTGGAGGTCTGAGGCTAACTTCTCCCGTGGAGGTCGATGCAGTGTTGATTTAAATCCTGCCTGTTTTGACCCTCTGTAACGGGGGGTCACATATCTGCGGTAAGCGGCCATCTTTCTCTTGGTGGTGGCGTTTGTGAACTGTCACGAAAATGTATTGAAGTAAATAGATCCGTTCCGTTCATTGGAGGAGGAGCACTGTTTGAGAAAATTTCTCTCCTTTTATGGAATATCAACATTTTGTTCTCACAATATAATTTTTCTTTACATGGGACTCTCTTGTTCACGTATGAACTTATTTAATTAACTTTTATATTCCTACAATTTATTATTTATTATAGGTCCATTATCACTGGGTGTTATGTTTTCACACTAATTTGAGTGATTGTGCCATGTCATTTTCAGATTGGATTTATTAATTTAAAGTCTATTCTGTCAACATTTTTAGGTTTTTTGGTATGCGCAGCTTTCTTCTTTTCTCATATTGTTTTTACTATTCACGTATATGGTATAAGTTGCTGCAGCCTCATTTGGTTTTAATTTAACCGGTTTAGGATTCATATTTGCACATCCGACCCGTAGCGCAGTTTCTCACCATTCTTCTCTACAAATCTGTCATGTTTGACATTAGAGGCACCAGACAAGGCTGTCCCCTATCCCCACTGTTCGCCTTACTCATCGAACCTTTGACACAGCTGATTAAATCAGACCCTGGTGTCAAGGTGATAGAATTGGGAGGACACCAACACAAAATTTGTCTTTGCGGACAATATACTAATACTAATTATCCTAGCCACACATTTCAGCCCCCAAACGGCTCTCTATATTAGGAAGCTTTGCCCACATCTCTGGCCCAATTGTAAACCGTAACAAATTGAAAGCGCTTAATATATCCTTAACACCGACAAAACTCCACCAAGCCATGACCTCTTTGCCATTTACATGGGAGTCACAACATCTACAATACTTAGGAGTTCAACTCACTACCTCACCCACTGATCTATTTTCTGTCAATTACTTTCCCCTGTTAAAGCAGGTGACTAGTCTCATGACCCAATGGTCCTCTTTACCCCTTATCCTGGTTGGGTACATCTAATGCTATCAAAATGTCAATACTGCCCAAATTCCTATATTTATCTAGAGTACTTCCCATACCATCGTATTTCCTACGCCTTACACAAAGCAGCGTAATGACTTACAATTGGGGAGCGCTCAAACCTCGAAACCCCAAGTCTACCTCATTTCTTTCCAAACTTAGCGGGGGCCTTGGAATCCCAAATTTTACATCCTACTATTATGCGGTGCAACTTGCGCAACTACCTAAATATCACGCAGCGAATGAGACACCACTGTGGGTAGCAGTCTAATCTGTAGATTGCGATCCCATCTCTGTGACCAATATGCTTTGGCTTTACCCCAAGGATAGAGCCTCCATTCTAAACCCCAAACATTCCTTAAATATTTGGGACAAATTCAGAGACACACAAAATCTACAATCACCCCATAACCCGCTCCTCTCCTACCTTAGGAGCCCTGCATTTTACCCAGCCTGGGATTCGCCCTGTGCATTCACCGCCTGGTACGACACTAACCTATTCAGACTCCACAAACTGGTCTCCAACAATGCCATTTATCCTTTTCCCACTCTATGCAAATCTTACGGTCTGAATTATTTCGCTACCTACAGATCAAAAATTTATATGTGCTATTCCTCAGAACGGGATCATTACTGAGTTAGATGACAATTCGAACAAATCTAAGAGTGACCCACACGTTCGAGGTCTCATTTCGATTCTATACCAACATCTGAACACCATTCCAAATACAGCACCACCATCATACAGGGAAATGGGCACAGGATCTGGAACGCACAATTGAGATCGCAGACTGGGCTAATATATGGAAGGCAACCAAATGCTCCTCACCGAACGTCTTAGAAATCGAAACGAACAAGGTCCTAACATGCTGGTACCTAGTGCCTGCAAGAACAGCTAAATATGCCCCCTCGTACTCAGGGAGCCGCTTTCAAGGTTGCTCAGCTCCAGGCACACACATGCACATTTGTTGGCACTGCCCAGTTGTCCAAGAATTCTGGAGGCATATCTTTGATAAGGCCTCTAGGGCCCTAGAGACAGCTGTTCAACTTGATCCAGTGAAGGCTCTTAAACCCACTGAGTTTACACACTCAGTTCCAATTACTCTTACAACTCACAACAGCAGCCAAGCAAACCATAGCCAAGGCATGGAAGGCCCAGACTTTGGTTGCGTCTGAAGCTAAACACAGAATGAATAGAGCCCTTGTATTTGCTAAAATGACAGCTGTGGAAAACGACAAGATATGGAAATTGGAAAAGTTTTGGCAACCATGGGTCAAAAACTGCTTGCCCCTGACTGACAAATCGCTATTGCCTTGGTAAATGAGAATCTGCTTTTACTCTCTGGAATCATATCCTGCACAGATGCTGCACTACCATTCTGTGAGCCTTCCTTTCTCCCCATCTAAATTTGCTCTTTACCTTTTATCTGTCCTTTTGGCTATGAGCTTAAAATGGATATCACTCAAGTAGGTAACTTTCTCGGATGCGAGACTAGCTCATACCCCAAATTCTCTTTTCTCACTCCTCCTTATTTCCCCTTGGTACGTTTCCAAGTATCCGTTTCATCTAAATGGGACTTAGTCTTCCCATTTTAGGTTATAATAATTTAGCAAAAAGTTTATCCACCTACAACACCAGTGTAGAATAGTTTTTCCTTTACGGTATTTTGCAAAATACACTGGCACTTGTATAGAATGCAAACCCTTATTTTGTAACGCTATCTTTCTTTGCCTCTACTATGAGGAAGTGTATGATCAAATGTTTGATATCTCACTTACACAATGTAAGACGGCTCTCATATGTTGTTAATGTACCAACTTTATCTGATTTGCTGAAAATAAAATTCTTTGACAAGAAAAAAAAAAAAAAAAAAAAGAAGCTTTATTACAAAATATCCTATATTATAATCCATCATAAAACCAACTGAGGTGTACCATTGCTGAAACATTACAGGGGTCCAGTAGGTTAATCACAAATAAAGACTGAAAGACATCAGACCCTCAGTATTTAAAATATGCAAGCACTATTAAACCATGTGTGTCCTCAGGCTCCATCAAGGACAAACCACTACATATTATTGTAAAATATATATAAGAGGGTGCTGTGTCAATTAAATACATAGCAAATATGTCAAACCTTAAAATTGTGTGGGCCTGTGAAACTGACAAACTATGGTGCCCAAAATTGTCCATAATCATTACAGGTAAGTTAAGTTACCCCATGAATAATAGCACTAGAATTAATACTCCATTATGCCATTTGTGTAAAGTAGTGCTTGTGTACAAACTGAATGCATTAAACGCATCCAAGGTGCATGCAATACATTACATTTAGGTGCATACACTACTTCATGAAAAAAACAGTGTAGAGCCTCCTTCACCCATTCATGTATATAGACCACTAGACATCCAGGAAAACAAAGTGTCTTTAGTCTGCATTGGCAAATGTGCCCATTTTTTTTTTCACTTTATTTCATTAATGGCAACCCCCACTAAATAGCACAGTGGACGTGGCAGGTTCTCTTTAAAGTGGTTTTAAAGGCAGAAGGGAATTCTCTTCTCTGCTATAGCAATCAGAAGTCTGCTGCTGTAAGCCCTACATTGGTGGCAGTCAAGAGTGTCCCTGATCTGGAGAGCAAGTATGCAAATCAGGTGCGTTTGAAGTCCTTACAGAGCAAGTATGCAAATCATTTTAATGCTGTCCTGCAGAACAAGCAACACTTCTGTGAACGAGCCTACAGCAATTGGAACTATCCTACGATAAGAGCAGACAAGAGTGCGTACATATTGCTATCTTAATTGAAAATCAGTGTGCATTTTCAGTGCTGAGCATATCTAGAAAAACTGCCATCACCTGTCACACAAGTATAGTTAAAAAATAAAAAAAAAGGATCAGGAAAAAAAAATAAAAAAAAAAATCATAAAAGTAAATAAAAAACCCCCATGCACAGATTAAGCTTTTGAAAAAAAAAATCACCTAGAAATAAAAAAAAAGTGACAAGATATATTGATCAGTAGTTCAGCATACAAAAAACTGGAGTTAGTACTTACCGGTAACTCCTTTTCCAGTGATCTTCCAGGACAGCCCTTGAGAGATGGAGTCCCTCCCATCGACACAGGAAACACATTGCCCAATCAGTTCATAAGGCGGTCCCTCAGGTCCCTGGTCAGTCATTCACCAAGAACCGAAGGATGGAACTGAAAAATATATATAAACCACAACAGGTAATAATGTTAGTACATTCAATTAATATAATAGGGTGGGATCGTGCTGTCCTGGAAGATCACTGGAAAAGGAGTTACCGGTAAGTACTAACTCCAGTTTTCCCAAGTGCTGTTCCAGGACAGCCCTTGAGAGGATCCCCAAGTACTTACCAGATTAGGGTGGGACCACGGCTTGGAGGACTTTCCTCCCAAAAGCCTGATCCTGACTAGACATTAAGTCCAGTCGATAGTGCTTTGTAAAAGTAGAAAAGCTGGACCATGTGGCCGCTTTACATATCTGCTCCGGGGTGGCACCAGCCTTTTCTGCCCAAGATGCTGACAGTGCCCTTGTGGAATGAGCTTTAATACCCCCAGGAGGCTCTTTACTCAAAGCTTTATACCCCTCTGCTATGGCTAGCCTAATCCATCTAGCTATGGTTACCTTTGAAGCTTTTTGCCCTTTTCGTTTTCCTGAAAAAAGTACAAAAAGTGAGTCAGAGACTCTAAAAGTCTCCGTTACTCTTAAGTATTCTAGAATACACCTTCTTACATCTAATAAATGAAAACGACTCTCCTTTTCATTTGCTGCGTTCTGACAAAAAGATGGTAGAATATCCTGTGACCTGTGAAAACTGGATGATACTTTTGGTAAAAACCCAGGGTCTGTTTTTAGGATGACTCTGTCCTCTAGGATCTGCAAAAAAGGTTCCCTCATGGAAAGGGCCTGAATTTCACTAACCCTGCGGGCTGACGTGATTGCTACCAGCATTGCTGTTTTTAGAGTAAGTAGTCTTAGAGAGGCCTCTGAGATGGGTTCAAAAGGAGACCCTAAGAAAGCTTTTAACACCACAGCAAGATCCCAGGATGGAGCTCTAATGAGTTTAACTGGCTTGCGTCTAGCAACTGGCTTGCAAAATCTAGAGATAAAAGGATCCTCTTGCAACCGCTTATCTAGATATACACTCAAGGCTGCTATCTGTACTTTGATCGTACTGAGGGATAACCCCTTGTCTATCCCCTCCTGAAGAAACTGGAGAATGTTTGCGATATCCATGCTTTCCTCCCCATTGTTACTCAGCCAGCTATTGAACTTTTTCCAAACCTTTTTGTAGATTGCTCTAGTGACTGGTTTGCGGCTCTGAAGCAAAGTTGCAATAACTTTCTCAGATAGACCCTTCCTCCTCAGAATTTCCTCCTCAGTAACCATGCTGACAGATTCAGCATGGCCACCTGGGAATGAAAAAGAGGTCCCTGCGACAGGAGATCTCGTCTGAGGGGAAGCCTCAGAGGCGGGTGGTCTGATAGTTGCAGCAAGGTTGTGAACCAAGGTCTCTTGGGCCAAAACGGTGCTACTAAAATTAGACATGTTTCTTCTACCAGAAATTTTGTCAAAACTCTCGGAATGAGATGGAGGGGAGGGAATGCATACGCCAGGCTGAAAGTCCATGGAGTCTGAAAAGCGTCCACTGCCAAGGGCTGATCTCCTGGGCGTAGCGAGCAAAAATCTGGGACCTTTGCATTCTCTCTGTTTGCAAACAGATCCACTATTGGATTTCCCCAATGGGCTGTTATGAGCTGAAAAACCTCTGGGTGTAAGGACCATTCCTGATTCGATATCCACTGTCGACTCAGGAAATCCGCAGTATTGTTCAGCTCCCCCTTTAAGTGTATAGCCGAAATTGACTCCAGATTTGCCTCTGCCCACTGGAATATGCTTCTGGCCACTGACATCAACCGAGGACTCCTGGTACCTCCTTGTTTGTTTAAATATGCTACAGCCGTCATATTGTCTGAACGGACCTGTAGATGGTGGCCCTGAATCTTGCTTTGAAAGGCTACTAAGGCTCTCAGTATCGCTGTTAGCTCCTTCCAATTCGAGGAGAAAACCTTCTCCTCTGGTGTCCAACCTCCCTGAGCCCAGCTCGAGCCTAGATGGGCTCCCCAACCCCAACTGCTCGCATCTGTGGTCAGTGTGGACGAGATAGGAAGAACCCAGGGAACCCCTTTGTTCAGGTTCCCTGCGTTCTTCCACCACCAGAGGGAGCGTTTCACCTTTGAGGGGATTGAAACCTCCTCCTCCAGACCTTTGCCTTTTAGATGTTCCAACAGGAACCACTGAAGGTCTCTTTGATGGAATCTTGCCCACTGCACTGCCGGGATGGCTGCTGTCATGAGACCCAATACTGACATCACCTCCCTGACCGTACATTGGGGGCTGTTTTGGAGAAAATACATTTTCTGCCATAGATTTGATATCTTCTCTTCTGGCAGTACTATCCTCTGCGGTACTGACAGGATCCTGTAACCTGGGGTAAATTTTGATTTCTCTTGGCTGATGATCCACCCCAGCTGACTTAGGTTGAGCTGCGTCAACTCTAGGTCCTGAGACAGCTGACTCTCAGTGCGCTGTGATCAGAAGATCGTCCAATTAAGGGATGATTGAGACCGACTTGAGTCTCAATGGAACTAGTGCCTCCCCCAGAACCTTGGTAAAGACTCTGGGCGAGGACGACAGTCCGAAAGGGAGTGCTCTGCACTGGAAATGATAGATTTTTGTGTCTATCTGCACTGCCATCCGAAGAAATTTCTGGCATTCCTTCTTTATGGGGATGTGCAGATAAGCGTCCCTTAAATCCAGGGTAGCCATAAAAACTCGTTCTTGAAGAAGATTTCTTACCGAATAAATGGACTCCATCCGAAACTTCTTGTAGCGGATGGAGTGGTTCAGGGGTCGGAGGTTCATAATTAGCCTGAACCTCCCGGACGGCTTCTTTACCACAAATATATGAGAGTAAAAAACCGTCCCCCTGTTCTTGAATGGGGACTGGTGTCAATACCTCTTGATCCACCATTTCCCCTATCAAGAGTGGTAAGGCCCTGGCTTTTTCTGAGTGACTTGGTAACTTTGTCACTAGAAATCTTGAGGGTGGGCTGCTGTGAAACTCCAGCACATACCCTATCTTTATAATGTTCTGAACATAATTGTTTGATGTTATCTTTTCCCATTGTGGGAGAAAATTGCTTAACCTTCCCCCTACCGGGACCCTGATGTCACTGGGGCTTGGGGTTCTGACTGGGGCGGTTAAAAAGAATGCCCCCTTTTCCTTTCCCTTTTTGTCCTGCCCAATGCTTCTTGGGCTTGAACGCTTTCTCTGCTTTGGAGGGCTCCTTAGAGGGACGAAAAAAATTTCTAGGAAAATGTTTCTTCTTTGTTGGAAAGGTTTTCTTTTTATCCGCCGTCCTGTCTAAGGCGGTCTCCAACTCAGGTCCAAAGACTAAGTCACCTGTAAAGGGGACACTACACAGGCGAGTTTTAGACGCCGTGTCTCCCCCCCAGGTCTTCATCCAGACCGACCTCCTAGCAGCTACAGAAAGTCCTGCCGACTTGGCTGAAAACTTAACCGAGTCAGTAGCTGCATCTGAGATAAAACCTGTGGCTTTAAACAGCATGGGAAAGGTTTTTAAGAGCTCCCCCCTAGGAGTACCTGCTTTTAGGTGGTCCTGTAATTGGGAAAGCCAAAATTCCAGATTTCTGGCCACACAGGATGTGGCCAGAGCTGGCTTTAAGCCTGCCATAGAGGCATCCCAGGCCCTCTTCAAGACTATATCTGTCTTTCTATCCATAGGGTCCTTTAAGTGCCCCATATCCTCAAAAGCTAGATCTGATTGCTTTGAGACCTTGGACAGAGGGGCATCCAGTTTGGGATTTTTATTCCAGACTGCCTCTGGGCTCTCATCAAAAGGAAACCTTCTTTTGAGGGAATTACGGAAGAAACTTTTTTATCCGGCTCAGACCATTCCTTGCGGATAAGGTCAAAAAGTACCTTATGAATTGGGAAAACTTTAGCTTTCTTTTCCCCCAGGGCTTCATACATTTTGTCATGTCTGGTTAATTGAGTCTCCTCCTCCTCAAATTTCCAGTGTGTCATATATTGCGCTCAACAGCTCGTCTACCTCCTCAAGAGAGAGCTTGTATCTTGCGATCTTGCTAGCTACAGCCTGGTCCTCATCCTGGTCAGAATTTTCCTCAGAGGATTCGGGACTAACTAGCACGGGGCTCTGCTCCCTGAATATACGGGGCTCCCCTGAGCTGGGTGTTGTGAGGCAAGGTGAAGAGGATACTGCAGCTCTACTGGTGGAGGCTGTGCTTACATCCGTAATCAAATCTCTGAGAGATTTAAAAGTGGACGCCATTTCCTCTTTGAAGGAACCCAAGAACTTTGCTAAGGGAGAGTCTGCCTCAGTTTTTAATAAGCCTGCAATACACTGTTTGCACAAAGCTTTGTTAGAGCCAGAGGAAAGCCTATTACCACAATTAGGACACTTTTTGCGGCCAGCCTTGTCCTCCCTTGGGGCTTCTTTGGTCTGAAAGAATAGAGAACAAACACCCTTAGCCTCTTAAGCCTGTATGCTTATAGCCACCCGTGCTGCCACCACTGCATATCCTGGACTGTGAACCACCACCACCATGGGGTACTACAGGTCCCAGCCTACAACACCACAACCAAAAACACCCCAGAGTAATAGCCCGCACAGCGGCTTACCTGGGCCTGGCTGGTGCCTACGTCGACCGGAGCGTCCTGGGGATTAGCCTCCATGGTGTAACTAGCACAGGGCTCCGTCACGTGCTCCGGTTTCCCGCCACTAGTCCGGTGTGGCTGGCTGTTGGCGGGAATTTGTAGGCCCAGCGTGGGCTTTCTCCCCTCCTCCATGCGCGTCTGAGACCCGGAACCGGAAGTCTCCGCGCACAGCAATGACGCGGTTCCGCCGGAAATGACGCTCGGCGTCTCCGGCCCCCAAACAGGAAGCTGGGCTGG
Source organism: Lithobates sylvaticus (assembly GCA_028564925.1). Classification (NCBI taxonomy): domain Eukaryota; kingdom Metazoa; phylum Chordata; class Amphibia; order Anura; family Ranidae; genus Lithobates; species Lithobates sylvaticus. The sequence continues at coordinate 337,480,698 of CM053026.1, read as the reverse complement.
ACGAATCCACTCACCGCTCCGGGGGGAACCGCATCATGCTGCCACAGGCGCTACTCGGCACGGGATGGAGAGGGGCTGCGGTTCTGCTGGACGGTACCCGGCCCAAAAAACAGCACTTAAAAGAAGGTAGGACTTAGGATTGAGGAACCGCTAGATAGGACCCAGTCCCCTTACACGGTTTCCCCTCTTTGCAGGCAGTCCCTGAGAGATGAGTCCTCCTATGGCCTTCTGGCCCAGGTTCCTGGCAACATGTTCCTCCGAGGGAGGAAACACAAATGACTGACCAGGGACCTGAGGGACCGCCTTATGAACTGATTGGGCAATGTGTTTCCTGTGTCGATGGGAGGGACTCCATCTCTCAAGGGCTGTCCTGGAAGAGCACTTGGGAAATATGCATTTTTTTTACATTTTTATCTTCTGCTGCAACCTTATTTCTCATGTTCCTGTGAAATACAAAGTGGTGCTGCAGTTCTAAAGCAAGAGGATAAGGAAAAGGCAAAATGTGAAAGATTCTCCTACCATTAATAGTGCGTTGATCTCTGAGCTTTTTAAGGCTATTAACAGCTATGCTAAGATACATGTTTTTACTCCCACAACGGTCATAAATCGCCTTTTCTTCTGTTAAAGCCTAGAAAAACAGAATAGAAAACCATTATCAGCGCAAGATTGGCAACTGCTCTCCCCTGAGACATAGATGGAACTTTCTGCCAACCCTTTTATCCCAGTTTCTATACCATCAAGGCCATAAAAACACCTCCATGGAGGCCACAGAGTTTGCATCACTCCTGCTCTGCTCCTACTTAAGTTCCAAATTTAAATTTTGATGTGCAATAAAAATAAAAGGTGGCTTAACCTTTAAAAAAAAAATTAATAAAATGAAGTTAACATTTTAGTATTTAAGCCACAAAAAGGAATACATTGCAGCTTGCCAATGCCTAATGTGGTGTCTACACTTGTTTTCTTTTAGTCTTTTTCTTCAAAATTTCACCTGATGATCCAGCCAGTAACAACTTTGTCTTGGTGGTGAGGGTTTCACACCAGTTGAGGTGCAACGGTGACACCTTTGCACAGCAGCATCGTCAATCTGGGGGAAGGTTAGTGTTAGCTGGAGTTCCTCTAAATCTGCTAATCCAACACCAAGCTGTTACAGAAACTTTTTTCCCTTTTGGTGATAAAGGTTTTACATAAATAAAAGCTGACAAGTGGTAGATCGTTTGTCTCAACCCTCTGACACTTTTTCTGACAGTTTAGCTAAGAAAAGTTTAAAAATTTAATCCGACTTACCTGTCTGGTACAACAGGTGAAAATTAAAAAACGAATGCAGCCATCACATCTAAGAATTAGTAAACTGCAAGATTAAAATTTGCTTTAAAGGTTTAAAACCCCTTGCTTTAAGGTTTTAAAAAGGGGGCACAAACTGTAATAGAGGCCTCAAGCAAAGTGACAAGTTCTTTTAACAGACCACTCCTGCATTAACCAATACCTGGGGAGCATGTGACCTCCTCTCCTTACTTCCAGGATGCAGTGTACTGGCCTGAAGGGATCCTGTCACATGGTGGGGGGGACGACCATAAACACGGTTTGTTGTGTGCCCATTGTGAAATTGTCTTTATATATGAAATCTTAAACCATGTGAAATACCCATGATTCAGCCCTCTCCAGTGAGCGGAACGCACTGGACACCTTTTCTGCCATTGTGCTATTGCTGGGTATCCAGTGCGCCCCTGTGCCTTTGAGGGATGGGCTCCCTCCAGGCTTATCTGCCCTCCATCTATCCATTATTATGCATGCGCTCCCACTGTGGAGGCTCTAAAACATTTATAGGAGTTCGGAAAGCAGATAATACTGGGGTGAAGTGGCTCTGAAGCTTACGCATGTAGCACCCTCTAGTGTGCTAGAAGTGTATATAGATTGTTATTAAGGGTGCGCATCTTCACTGGCCTCACGATGTGATTCCGTGTTGCATCATGATTACTGTGCATGGTTTTCAGCCAAAAAAAATAATTCATGCAGTCAGAAGAACTCCTTTTTATTTTTTTAAGAACAGATAAAAACACCACATGTTGCATATGGCAAAGTGTAAACAGAGCAGACAACTTAAAGCGGTTGTATAGTCTTTTTTACCTTTACCTACAGGTAAGCCTATAATAAGGTTTACCTGTAGGTAAAAAATAAATATCTCCTAAACCTGTATGGTTTAGGAGATATTCCCCTCGCAATGAGCCATTGACTGCAGCGGCGCATGCGCACAGGGGATTCTCGGCTAAAAGCCCGACAGACGCCAGACCATGCCAGGAGGAAAATCGCGGCTCCGGCCACTCACAGCGCCGGAGCCGCTATACCTGGAAGACACGCTGAGGGAACATGTCAGCGCCCTCGGCGTGGATCGGGCGAGATGTCAGGGCCTCGTTCTAAGGTAAATATTTCATAATGAGCTAGTATGCGGTGCATACTAGCTCATAATGCCTTTTCCCTTGCAGGTCTGGAAAAAAAAAAGTCAGCGGGTATACAACCGCTTTAAAGAGGAGCTTCAGACTGCAGACATGATACACGAGAGGGCCAGAAACTGCAGACATGATACCCAAGAGAGGGCCAGAGACTGCAGACATGATACACAAGAGAGGGCCAGAGACTGCAGACAATGTCCCTCCCAAACAATAACGTATGCCATTTCATTAATTATGGTTTATGTAGGTCTTATTGTCTTAGTGATTGATTCACATCACAACTTCATTGATACTGTTTTGTATGATTTATGGTTTGGCTCATCACTGCCCCACACATGCAATGCATGGATGCATGTGTGGGGGGTCAGTGATGAGCAAAACCAAAATCATACAAAAAATAAAAAAAATCATCAATGAAGTTGTGATGTGAATCAAAGAATAGAAGACCTACATAAACCATAATTAATGAAATGGCATGGCAACTTTAATGTTTTAGGTCCACCATCAAGTTAATTTTAATACGGTCATAATTTGGCAAATTTGCACATAATGGTGCATCAGATAGGCGTGGACTTAAGTACCTGACAGAGTGTGCACTGGTTTCCCGCTGCCCGCAGCAGCCTGTTTTGAGGACGACAAGCGGGGGGACACTGGCTCAGGTCTCCCGCAGCAGCCTGTGTGACAGTGAGCCGAGGTCTCTGGAGACCGGGAGTTGGGGGGACACTCACTCCACATGTCTCCTCTCCTGTAGCAGCCAGCTAAACACACGGCGACGCCGGGCGGCTGGGGATGAGGTCAGCGGGAGGCAGGAAAAGAGGGTGAGGCCAACATCCATGCCTCATTTCGGCTCAGTTTGAAGAGGCAGGGCACAGCACCTTTTGGCTGCTTTCATCTCCATTCGACATGGCAGGGCACAGCACGGCACGCAGATGACATCATCCCAAAATAGATTTTGGTCGTAGCATCGATGCCGAATCACGGATTCAACACCCCTAATTGTTAGAGTAGGTAAAATTTCAGGTTTGGCTGGCAGCCAAGCCTGTGTTTTTATCTGGGTTGGGAGTGACTGGCAGAGCCAGGGGACTCACAAGCAGCATCAATGAGACCTCCCACTTCTTTCCAGAACATGCTGGAATCTTCTTCAAATTAAGTACGAGAGGAGAGGTGGAGCTGCCTGCAGTGTTCTGAGGAGCCATGACCAATCCCCAACCTGGATTGGCAGGGGGCAGACCCTCCTTAAATACTTTGGGTCAGCCCATCTGGGGGAGGAGTAGTTCTGGTGGAAGCTGAAGATGGAGTGCTAGGCTGTCATGGCCTTTGAGGGAGCTCCCCAGTCTGGGGGGGGGGGGGGGGGTGACCTTGGGTCTGGTCTCGGCTGCGGAGAGGACCCTTTCAAGACATACAGAGGTGTCCTAGACAGGCGGCACAGGAGCAAGGAGAGTACAGCAGGAGAGCACTGCCCGGCAAGTCTCCAGTAGGAACTACAATCCGCAGGCAGGAGGGCTGGTGAGTGAGGCAGTCAGGAGGACTGGGAAGATGGCCTGAGAGGACTGGGAGAGTGCAGTCTGGGATGGGTGCAGAGACAGTTGAGTGAACTGTGGTGGCACGGGCAGTGGAGAGAGGCAGCTGCAGCAAGGAGGGCTGGAAGGGCCTGAAGAGGTGGTGCTGGGATCAGTAGCCATGTGGACAGCTAGCATTGGGACCAGCTATATTTTTTTGCTACACCATAGGGGCCTGAAGTCCCTGCCTGCAAAGGGCATTTTGCTTGAGTCCTTGTCGGCCCTGCAAATCAGTGCTAGCTGGTCATGGGAGTGATAGTCTACAAGCAAGCTTTGTGGATGGAGGAAGAGAGAGAAAAAAATAAAAATAAAAGAAGTGTATAAACTGGAGATGTATATAATTCTCAAGTCCCTATATCTGTTTCTGCAATCAACTTGGCATCTCATCTCATTACCCTATTCCCATCCAAGTTGAATTCCCCTAACAAAACAAGTGCAAAGACTGTTTTCTGTTAGAGTGACTGAAAATTGTGTGCCTGGCTGGGCAGGGTGACAGACGGACCACAACTACCAGCATCCCTTACGGGGGTACCGCTACATGCATCTATGTGCAAATGAAGCCCTGTTTTTAAAACGCAAACTGTTAGACAGGGTAATTTGGTTGTTTGCAGGCTGGTTTGCGAGTTGAGCTGGGAATTTCTTTGGTTCTGTTTGACATACCTCACCCTTCCTTGTGCCCCTTGCTGTGAAGGGAAATTATAGGTGAGGGCAGTGGCCATTTGTTTGTATGAGTGCACATCATAGACACAGCAATGTCCATGCAACTGCCTGTACCAATAGATAATTGTACGCAAGCATAGGGATGCACGCAACACCTGGTATGCCCATGCCACTAGAAGATGGTCCTGCAAAAGGCATAAAATAAACCTTATTTAGATGTATACAGCAGAAAGTTGTGTATGCATCTATACCCAGCACTATCGTAATAAACGAGCCCATACACAGTTGCATCTGCATACGAAATTGTGCGGCGTTCAGTCACTCACAAGTGACTGAACATAGATCAACCGATTTAAGCCACATAAATTATGCAGGACCTCTCTTTAATGCCGATATGCATCTACATGCAGTGTTTCTTCAGCCTGGGTGAATGAGCCCTAATAGAGCAGCCATCATACTACAAAGAACAGACGACAGATATGTAGCAATAATGATGCATCTTATTTATGGCCATCAATCTTTGTTAGTGGTATTATATAGCCCAAGCCATAGCATAACCTGCTTATAGAGCTTTTAAGACAGGCCATACATTAATCAATTTTTTCACCAGCAGGTTGAATTGTACAGACACTGTACTCTTCCCCCATTTTGTAATGTACTGCCCAAACCGCTGGTGCTATAGAAAAATCCTGTATAATTAGGCTATTTTTGCTCCAGATCAAATGTGTGAATCAGGGAATAAAATTGCATGTTGACCACTAGATGGCGCTGACAATCACAATACTTATTTACTAGGGATTGCCAGACAGACATCTAGTGGCCATAATGCAGAAACTGTCCAAATCACACATTTGATCTGGAGAAAAAAATAAATAAAAATACCCTAACATCTGTATATGCCGTTTCACTGGACTAATAGCTCTGGATTTATTTTTTTTCCCCAGTAACTACACCTTTTTGTATAAAACAGCCTGTTTACAATACATGTGGATAGAGGCCATCTTCTCCATGAGAGAACCAAAAAAGGTCAAGCTACATGTCTTCTGCCATGAAATGTTAGCCCATGCGCATGAGCACCAAGCCAGATGTTTGTGTAGTGCCGGTACTTTTGATAAGTACGCGCTATGTATTTGAATTTTGTTTTTTCCCTAAAACTGTAGTTGAGTTTTGGGGTTAATTATTCTAAAATTATGCTTTGGCATCAGTTTGGCTGGGCTGTATTGAGGTTCTGCCTGCTCATAGGTGGGTGAGCACCTGTGACAGGCCTTAGAACGTAGTCTGGTTGGACGCATTGGGTACCAATCTTCTCTTGGAGCCAATCAGTGGGCGCGTTGTCCCACTGTGTATTCCGGGAGAGGGGTACTTAAGGTGCTGAAGTCACGTGGTTCCGGTCCAGAAGTGGGTGCTGACTCCATGATCCTGGTCCTCCTGACCAGTCCCAGAGGCCCTCATGGCCTGGGGTTCAGATCCATCCGTTTCCGAGCCTTGGAACTGGCTAGTTCAAGGAGCAGTAACTGGAAGGAGGATTCTAAGCTGTTCTGGTGCCGTCTCAGGATTGGAGAGGCCCAGCAACTCTACATGCAACCAGGGGAGGAGGACTCTTCGGAGGAGGGCCACGCACGAGGCTGGCTGCTCGGTAAGAGCCTGGAAGCTGAGCTGTAAGGACACTAATTGAATCCGCATTTCTTACGGTATCGCCGGACCGGCTGCAAGATACAGGTGCTGCAAGAAAAGTTCCTAACCTTATCCTTCAGTTACAACTAAAGTTTCTGAGAGAGACTTTTGCGTTCATCTAAAGTTTCACAACCAAGTCTGTGGCAGAGACTTTGCTAAGCTAAAATCACTTGTTGGCTGCTAGATCTACAAGCAAGGATTTAGCCAACAGTTGAGTTATCCAGCTGCGAGTGGCTACTCCCTGAATCATCTAGAGAGACATTTATTAAGTGTCAGCAGTTCTAAAGTGCCTGAGCTTCTATACCCATACCCTTTATTCCCAACTGAGAGACTGAGCTTCTGTTCAACCTTTTAAACAAATAAAAATCCTAAAAAGGAATTCAAACATCAGTCTTTGCAGTTACTGGGTATCAACCCTGGGAACCCCTAGACAAGAACAACAAGTACGAGCTGGTGGAGGTAAATCGGTAAGCCCAGAAGAATTTAGCCGCCCTACAGGGGGTTATGGCGCTACTTTTGTCTGGCTACCTTTCCAAAAACTGTAGTGCAGCTCCAGTTCTGTACATATTACTGGAGAATGAATGTTATATTTACAGTATAAAGCTTCCAGGCAGCCATACTCTACATCTGGACACCCATTCAGCTGCTAACAAATTGACCATGCCTTGAAAGCAAGCTATAATCAACGACCTTCTTCTGAGAACATTCTGAATTCATCGACAGTCATATTTGACCTGCTTCATGTCAGCCCCACATTCCCATAGAGATGTGTAGGAAAGCATAAACTTTAATTGACTTATTAAAAATTACCTTTCCTTTTCAATCTGCAGCTCTGTCATTTTCTGTAAAATGCAATATGGCTACCTGGAGGCATTCCGTACACAAATGTACAGAAATCCCCAGATAGGTAATGTCCTCCTTGTGCGATTGGGCTTACTGATTTCCCCAGAAGTCTGCACTAGGATACAAGTAAATTTTGAGCATAATTTTTGGTGAGATACTACCAAAGGGAAATCACGTGTGAAGGGATGCAGACCCTGCCACTTTCCTCAGAATCCTGCAGGTGAAGCAGCTGACTGAATGATAAAACCACTCCCATATAGATTCAGGCATGGTTCACATTGCTGCAACAAGGGATCTGACTTGCAAGACCCCAAGTCACATGACATGTCAAAATTGAATGTTCCCCTATGAAAGCCATCTTAAAACGATACTACACAAGTCGCTCGTCTTTAGAAAAGGTTCTTGCACTACCTTGGTCTGACTTAGGTGTGATTTCAGCCCTTGTACAGGCTCCTAAAATAGCATCCAAGTCGGAAGGAAGTCGCAACAGTGTGAACCGAACAAAAAGGTAAAAATTTTCAAAAAAGTTTTTTAAAATCCTTGCAATGTACATAAATCACCCAGGAGGGGAATGTTTTTTTTTCCCCCTCAAAAGTGAAGTCTGGAAAGTATAATAATCTGACAAATTTAACATGGGTGTCAAGTGTGCTTCTTGCTGTCACCAGTTATGGAAAAAAGGTCTTTAAAGACAAAATTAAGGCGCCAACTGCCCCTAGTGCTTATGCAATACAAGGCTGCTGCCCTTTTAATAGTGCGATTGCACTATAGTGAAAAAAGAAAAGGAAAAAGAACAGCATTTGTATATGAAATAATGTGAACATTAGGCAATATATTAGCTTTAAACAAAACAGATCTAATGTCGCACTGCACAACAGAGCAGGGAGCAGAGTGTAATTTGAGACGTGAAGGGTAGGAAATGGACACGCCCCCTCTACAGTCTTATGGACAAACATGCACATCTGAGGCTGTCAATCATGTTCTAGAATGCTGCGGGGGTATCCTCTCCAGGCATTGTCGTGTCCACAAACTGTCAGAAGTGACTTGTGCAGATCACAAATGAATGACCGAGCAAACAGAAATCACACTAGGTGCTTTGGGTTTATGCAAGTACACATTATAGAAGGATATGCTTTGTTTATGTTAGGGGTTTACAACCACTTGATCTCCAGGATCTGCAGTATCGCTGATACAATTATATGGGTGTCCAAGGATCCCTGTAGAATTAAATTTTAAAAGATACAAATACAACAGGAGATGCTAAACACAATGCTGGGCACATTTGCAAATTATAACTAGAAGATCGTACTGTTAGATTATCCAAAACAAAAATCCAGGGCTGACTGCCAACAGTCTGCACACTTCACTAAAATGACCATTAAGTGGATATAAACATATGCCCCTGAAAAATATCCTAGGCTATGTATGATTTACAGAACAGAAAAGTGCTTTAATCTACTCATCCACTTCTTCAGGAAAAGAAAAAAAGTACTTTTTGGGCTTGCATTTATAAAAGCGAAATGTCTGTGTAGATGACAGCTTAATACCTTATCAAAGGCTTCCTGGACGGATGCAGACTCTTTCAAAAACTCTTCCACAAAAGAGTTAACATATCGCTGCCTTGTTTCATGAGGCACTTTAGAACCGCTTTCAGGAATAACTGATGCTTTTCTGCGGCATGATATCTAAGCACAAACACAAAACACCATTATAACCAAGATGAAAGAAGTTTGCATTAGCTTTTGAATACTAAAATATGCACAAATTTGAGAGAAGAGAAACAAAAAAGGTTTACAGACGAAGATAGCTTATTAGCTTATTTTGGTACAGATCAGCATGGAAAAAAAAAAATTAAAAAATAAAAACACCAGGAACCCTGTCAGGGAAAATGCAGAAATGGTCATGGATTACCTTCTTTCAAAAATGCTAGCTCCAGAGCCATTATCTTTATCCTGGTCTGGGTACTTATAGTAGGGCCAAAGTGCTTTTGACCCCACTTGTGGGTCACAGGAGTGCACTTCATTCTGTACCCCTGTACTGACCTGTATTCAGCTAACAGCGGGTTCAAGTCCACTGTTAGCTGATGTCACTTAGCTGGTCCAGACTCTGGAGAGATCTTGACTTTACAGCAATTCTAAAAAGGTGTACTTTTACCTTCATGCATTATAAGCACAAAGCTAAAAAAAAAAAAAAACTTTAGTGTGAAGCTCCAACCCCAGCCTCCCTTAAAACTTACCTAAGATTGATCTCGATGCAGCAATGTGCACGAGAGCAGCTGCTCTCCCAGCTCTCTGCCTCCCACTGTTGTCAATCACAGCCAGTGAGGAGGGAGCAAGAGGCAGGGCCGAGCCCTGTTCTGTGCATCTTGTAGACACAGCGCGGCTCAGGAGTGAGCATGCATGCTATAGGAGCATTCAGCGGGGGGAGGGGCCAGGATCGCCAACAGCGAACCCGAGAAGAGGATGATCAGGGCTGCTATTTAATATCACATTAATGTGGGGATCCACCCAGAAGCCTGACTGGCAGCTAAATCAGCCTCTCACCAAGCCGCTGAGAGCTTGAGCTAGCTGCTCTTGCCCCCTCCACAGTCAGATCAAAGATTTGATCACTCAGTTCTTGGTGTCGGAGGTGGCAGGAGACCAATGCTGCATCCACCTAGGTAATTAGGTTTGGGTTTTATTTGAATTTTTTTAAAGCAGACTGCAAAATGTAAAAGATCACCGTCTGTTAGTATTTCCAGAATGTACATACAGGGGAGAAAAAAATAAAAATAAAAAGTTACAATTACCGGTAGCGTCTTTTCCAGGAGTCTTTCAGCACAGCCATCTTTGAGACCTCGGCTCCTCCCTTCTCAGGAAACACCACCTCCACTAGAGCTTTAAGCCACTCGCCCCCAACCGGCCCTTCAGTTTTCCACGAGAACCTCTGGCCAGTCCACGGAGACACGAATATATACCAACCTTCACTTTCCTGATGCTCACGTCCCAGTGGCGAACTGTTATTTGGGTGGGTACCGGTGCAGTCCTGAAAGACTGTTGGAAAAGACGTAACGGGTAAGTAACTTCGCTTTTCCCCCTTTCGTCTTTCAGGACAGCTACCTTCGAGATGATAAACAAGCACTTACCCTGCTTAAAGAACTTTACGCCCAAAGGCCTGGTCTTTGACAGATAAGCGCTACAGGCTGGATTTGTTAACTAAGGTGGTAAAGCTTTACCACGTCTCCGCTGTACAGGATTTATGCCCGACTAATAGCCAACTTGAGCTATCAAGCTATTGTACATCTAGAGGCTTTGGAACCCCGCCTAGCCCCTGAAAAAAAGGACACAAAAAAGGAATCAGACTTTTTGAATTGTGCCGTACTATTCAAGTACCTTAGAACGCACCTTCTAACATCTAGCCTTTGAAAAATATGCTTCTGTTCCCTCACAGGGTTTGAACAAAAAAGTAGTCAAAATTATTTCTTGGTTTCTATGACATTTAGAAGTAATTTTTGGCAAAAATGCTGGATCAGTTTTAAACACTATCCAATCCAGAAAAATTTGAAGAAGAAACCATGACCTAAGCAAAAGGGCTTCCAGCTCACTAACTCTCCTTGCGGTAGTGATTGCTACTAAAAAAAAAAAAAAAAAAAAAAAAAAAAAATTGTCTTGAGAGTTAGCAACTTGACTGCACAAGACTATTGGCTCAAAAGGTTTCCCTCTCTAAGGATGAGCTCAGGCGTGTTCACAAACCACACGTGCAGAGCCCGCCAGGAAGTCGGCACTGCACATCGCTAATCACAGGCAGCGAGACATTTTTCGATCTCTACAGCCGTGGATCAGGAAAAGGTCTCACTGCTTGCGATTAGCACTGTGCAGTGCCGACTTCCTGGCGGGCTCTGCACGTGCGGGTTGCGAACATGCCTGAGCTCATCCATATTCCCCTGTAAGAGCCTGTAACACAAGAGAAAGATCCCACATAGGGAAAGGGTGGGATCTAACTGGTCTTTGTCTGCTTAGGGCTTTAAAGAACCTCAACCTGGCCTTTCAGAGTGCCAAGGGCCAGCCCCTTGTCTGCCCCACTCTGCAGGCACTCCAGTACTGTTACAGGGCTGTGTATGTTAAAGGAGCTTTCTGTGTGGAGGGCACGTGGGCTGCGAGTGCACGTGTATTGTTGAGTACCTGTGTATTGTTGAGTAATAGTGTCAGATAGCTAGTTAGGTAATTTGAACAGGGTATAATCTGAATCCTCATTAAATTGGTAGGTATGATGCCCGGCGGGTGTGGAGATGCGACTCTGTGTACATCTTGCGGCATGTATGCGTTCGATTATTTGATTGAGGGAGACTACTGCTGTGCAAAATTCTGAATCTAGCAACTGTCAGTACTGAGAAGACCCACCATACTAAAGGAGATCTGGGAACGTACCCGGCATGGGTCAGCACAGAGGTGGGTGGAGAAAAAGCGATGCAGGCACCAGAAAAGAGTAGATGGGTGACAGGAAAGATGAAAGGGGGGGGGGGGGGAGTGCCATTGAGGCCAATCCTGGGATAGAGCATCCCAATAAGTACTCTCCATTGAGTGACATTGGTGAAACCAGTCAAGAACTCCTCCAGTGAGTGGGGGGGGGGGGGAGGATAGTCTATTTCTGGTGGTAGGGGACTCAATTCTTAAAAAGGACAGAGGGCAGTCTGTGACAAAGACCTGAAGCGCCGAACTGTCTACCGGGCGCTCTGGTTCGGCACATAACGGATCTGGTGGACAGATTACTGGGAGGGGCAGACCCGACTCATGATGCACGTTGGCACCAATGACAAAGTCAGAGGCAGATGGAGTGTCCTAAAGAACGATTTTAGGGACTTGGAAGCTAAATTGAGGAAGAGGACCTCCAAGGTAGTTTTCTTAATACTAGCGGTACATCGAGCCACACCAGAAAGGCCAGGGACCAGTACTATAGAAGGGACGGACTGTACCTAAATGAGGAGGGTGCAGATGTGCTGGGAGTAAAGATGGCTAAAAAGTTAGAGGGGTTTTTAAACTAGGCGACGGGGGTTGTTCCAGAGGTAGAGATAGTCAGTGCGCAACATAGTCCAGAGGGCAGTATTGGAGGCATTAGTGGTAGGGTGACTAAAGCACATAAACCAGGGCTCGACAAACCCTGGGCGCCAGGTCGCATTTGCGACTAGAATTAGTGACCTGGCGTGGCACAGCTGGGGCATCCTGTCTGTTACGCGCGCCCCCCCCCCCCCCCCCCACGCGCGCGCGATCGCATTGGGCCACGCCAGCCGGTAATTGAGGCCGCGGCTTTGCAGCCTTCTGAAGTCCTAGGGTTCCTTCTGGAATCTGGCGCCCGCTTGTGGTGGCCGTTGGTATGACATCCAGCAATGCTAATGGAGCTTCCCCTGCCTGTTTTCACTCGTTACCTTTACTTAGAACCCACAAACATATATATTTTTTATTCTAACACCCTAGAGAATAAAATGGCTGTTATTGCAATACTTTGTCACACCGTATTTGCGCAGTGGACTTACAAGCGCACGTTTTTGTGGAAAAATATTTAATTAAAAAAAAATAGGACCACAGTAAAAGTATTTTTTTTCCCTTTTTATTGTGAAAGATAAATATTCCGCTGCATAAATTGATACCCAACATGTCACACTTCAAAATTGTGTCTGCTCGTGGAATGGCGACAAACTTTTACCCTTGAAAATCTCCATAGGCGACGTTTAAAAAAATTCTACAGGTTGCATGTTTTGAGTTGAGTTAGAGGAGGACTAGGGCTAGAATTATTGCTTTCGCTCTACCAATCGCAGTGATATCTCATGTGTGGTTTGAACACCGCTTTCATATGCGGGCGCTACTCACGTATGCGGTCACTTCTGCACGTGAGCTTGGCGGGACGGGGCGCGTTTAAAATTATTTTTATTTTTTTCTTATTTATTTTAACTTTTATTTTTTCACTGTTCTTTTTAAAAATTGTGTCACTTTTATTCCTATTAAACGGAATGTAAAAATCCCTTGTAATAGAAAAAAGCGTGACAGGTCCTCTTAAATATGAGATCTGGGGTCAAAAAGACCCTTCACATGGGCTGTCTGATCAGGTTTGCCTGTCAGTTTTTCAGGCGGACCTGATCGGACAGGCAGGAAATAAAAGCAGTCACATTCGTTCTAGTTTGTAAATTTAAGATTGGTTCATTTTTATATTGAAAATAAAGCTTTGTCGTTAAAAAAATAAATAAATAAATAACCTGGCTCCTAGATTCCAAGCAAATTTGTCAAGCCCTGACATAAACCCACGGCAAGTATAGTAACAAGACCTAGTTGCCATCGCGGAACACCCAATAAGAGGATAGTATGCAACCGGTCTAAACTACGTGGCATGTTCACCAATGCCAGGAGCCTGGCAGATAAGATGGGTGAACTAGAGATACTGTTTGTACGAGGAGGATTTGGATTTTGTGGGAATTTCAGAGACTTCGTTCAACAGCTCTCATGATTGGCTGGCAACCATTCAAGGGTATACCCTTTATCGCATGAATTGAGGGTAAAAAAAGGGTGAGGGGTATGCCTGTATGTCAAGAATAATGATGTACAAGTGAATGTGAGAGATGACATCACTAAGGGAGCAAAGGAGGAGGTGGAATCCTTATGGGTAGAGCTTCAAAGAGATGAAGCTAACCTGAGGGAGGAGGGGGAGGCGGACATCCTATCACAATTTGGATTAGCAAGGATGGGAAGTGTTCTCATAATGGGGGGATTTTAATTATCCAGACAGATCGGGCAGAGGGAACCACGCATTCGTCTAAGGCTCGCCAGTTCCCAAATGTCTTGCAGGACAAATTTCATTAGTCAGATGGTAGACGCACCAACTAGAAATAAAGCGTTACTAGATCTACTGGATTACCAATACAGACCTGATCATGGATGTGGAAATACGGGGAAATTTAGGAAACAGCGATCACAGGTCAATTGGCTTCTGTATAAAAAAAAAAAAAAAAAAAACACACACAAATCGGAAACATAAGGGAAATACAAAGACACTGAATTTCAAAAGATCCAAGTTCCCTAAACTACGAAACTTGTGAGAAGATATGAATTGGGATAAAATCTTAGGAAGAACAGGAGAGATGCGTTCGCTTTAAGAGCATATTAAATAAGGGCATTAGCCAGTGCATCCCATGGGGTAATAAAGTTAAAAGAGCGAAGTCCTGGATGGCTTAACGCCAATGTAAAAATGCATATAAAAGCAAAAGTTGAAATACAAGGTTGAGGGGTCATCAGCATTCAAACTTTATAAAGAATGCAACAAGAAATGCAAGGGCGCAATTAGGGCGGCTAAGATAGAACACGAAAGACACATAGTGGAGAGCAAAAAAAAAATCCCAAGAAATTCGGTTAGTATGTAAACAGTAAAAAAGGGAGGACAGGTTACAAAGGATAGTGAGAGGACGAAGGTATTGAATTTATTCTTCTCAGTCTTCACGAGGAAATCAGGGGGCTTCAGTAACCAAAACTGCAGTGTTCATCCTTGTGACACATCACAGGAAGCACCCTCATGGCTAACAGAGGACAGAATTAGAATTGGGAAACTTTACATTAATAAATCACTGGGACCGAATGGCTTGCACCCGAGGGTACTTCGGGAACCCAGTCAAGTAATTGCCAGACCATTGTTGCTATTTTTTACTGACAGTCTGACATGAATGGTACCAGCAGATTGGAGAAAAGCCAATGTAGTACCAATATTTAAAAAAAGGGCCCAAAATACATCCATGGGAATTGCAGACCAGTTAGCCCAACATCAATAGTATGCAAGCTCTTGGAGGGGATAAGGGACTATACACACACAAAGATTTTAGTAATGAAAGTGGTATCATTAGCAGTAATCAACATGGATTCATGAATAATCGTTCTTGCCAAACCAATCTATTAACCTTCTATGAGGAGGCAAGTCGCCATCTAGATAAAGGCCCGTAGACGTGGTGTATCTAAATTTTGCAAAAGCATTTGACACAGTTCCCCATAAACTTTTACATGGATCATAGGGTGATTACATGGATTGGGTGGTGATGAATGGGGAATACTGGGAATGGTCAGGGGTGGGTAGTGGGGTCTCACATGATTCTGTGCTGGGACCAATCCTATTTAATTTGTTCATAAACAGTTCAATCTCTGTATTTGCAGACGATACCAAGCTAAGCAGGGCAATAACTTCTCCGCAGAATGTGGAAACCTTGCAAGAAAATCTGAACAAATGAATGGGGAGGACAACAACATGGTAAATGGAGGTTTAATGTAGAAAAATGCATTTGGGTGGCAAAAATATGAATGCAATCTATACACTAGGGGGAGAACCTCTGGGGGAATCTAGGATGGAAAAGGACCTGGGGGTCCTAGTCGATATCAGCTGCTTGGCATTGCATGCCATTGCTGAGCCCAACAAAGCAAACAGAATATTGGCATGCATTAAAAAAGGGATTTTACTCCAGAGATAAAGCTATAATTCTCCCACTCTACAAGACTCTGGTCCGGCCGCACCCGAGTATGCTGTCCAGTTTTGGGCACCAGTCCTCAGGAACAAAGCTAATAAAAGGGTCTGAAGGACATTAGTTATGAAGTAAGGTTGCAAGCCCTGAACTTATTCTCTCTGGAGAAGAGACGCTTGAGAGAGAGGGGATAGGATTTTAAAATTTACAAATACCATACTGGTGACCCCACAATAGGGATAAAACTTTTTCGCAGAAGGGAGTTTAACAAGACACGTGGCCACTCATTAAAATAAGAGGCTTAACCACTTAAGCCCCGGACCATTTTGCTGGCCAAAGACCAGAGGACTTTTTGCGATTCGGCACTGCGTCGCTTTAACTGTCAATTGCGCGGTTGTGTGCGACATGGCTCCCAAACAAAATTGAGTGGTTTTTGATCACCTCTGCTGCGTTTTTTTTTCACTATGTCCCCCAAAAATATATAAAAACATTTTTTTCCTCAGTTTAGGCCAATACATATTCTTCTACATTTTTTTTGTACCAAAAAAAAAATTGCAATAAGCGTTTGATTGGTTTGCGCAAAAGTTATAGCGTCTACAAAATAGGGGATAGTTATGGCATTTTATTAAGATTATATTTTTTATTATTACGATTTTTATTGTGACTGCGACATTATGGCGGACACAGACAATTTTGACGTGATTTTGGGACCATTCACATTTATACAGTGATCAGTGCAATTAAAATTGCACTGATTACTGTGTAAATGTGACTGGCAGTGAAAGGGTTAACACTAGGTGGCACTGTAGGGGTTAAGTGTGTCCTGGGGAGTGTTTCTAACTGTAGGAAGGATGGGCTAGCTGTGACACATCACTGATCATAGCTCCCGATCAAACGGAGCTTTGATCAGTGACACTGTCACTAGGCAGAACGGGGAGATGCTTGTTTACATTAGCATTTCCCCGTGAGACGATCGCGGGTATCCCCGTGGACATAGAGTCTGCAGGACCCGCGACTCGACTCACGGAGCTGCCGGCTGGCACGTGCAATAGCATGGCGGCAAATTCAAAAGGGACGTACAGGTACGCCCATTTGCGCAGGCGTGCCATTCTGACGACGTACATGCGCCGGTCGGGAACCGGTTAACCATAAACTATGTAGAGCAGGGTGTCCAAACTTTTTTCAAAGAGGGCCAGATTTGATGAAGTGGACATGCGTGAGGGCCGACCATTTTACCTGCCATTCTTTGAACCATACTTTTTAGTTTAGTCACATGGATGACGAATCTAAACAGGTGTTAAATCAATCTGCCTTTCATATCTAAAGGCCAGATGAAAAAAAATAAAAAATCCAGGAATCTTAAATAAATGTCAGGAACATTGTAAAGTAGATTACACATTATTATTAAAAAGGTTGTCTGTCAACTCTTAAGTTAAAAAAAAAATATGAACAGGAACATAACACCAAATATATTCATAACCGATTTAGACCAACTGACATTAACTTGAGATTTTACAATATATTCATCTCAAATGGGAAAAAATAAATAAAAAATTACCTGCACTAATGTGAAGGGTGAAACAGATCTGAACTGCAGCACATAGGCTAGGTCTGGTTCAAAGGCAGTGTTTTTGATGTGCAAAATGTCACGCAGGCGAGAGTCATTTAGTCTTGTTCTCATGCGGTTCTTGTTAAAGTTCATAGCAGAGAATGTCTTCTCACATATATGTTGAGCCAACCAAGCTCAGCATTTTCTTAGCCAATTTTCGAATCTCTTGAAACCAGCTCTTATCCAGTTTGCGGTAAATTTTCACAAGAGAGCTGTTGGTCATGACTACGAAACTTTCTGTCACAATGCAGCTCAATGAGCTTAAGCTGCAGCATCATCGTGTTCAACAGAATGGAGAGGAGAAAAGGCTGATCTCCTTTTCAATAGCTGCAAAATCCTGACAGCGCCATTTAAACTCCCCAGCCAGAGATGTGATGTCTGCTGCATACCTGCTAGTTTGCGCACTGATATTTTCCTGTGGAAAACTGTTCATTACTTCCTGCAACGCTGAAACATTTATGAGATTGGGCTGTGTGACAACTGCCTTATGTAAAGTTGCAGCTTTGTTACAAAGGCTTTGAGGTGTGAATAAAGCTGGTTCACCGCTGCATCTTTCCCCTGAAGACTCGTGTTCAGTACATTCAGATGCTTTGTTATGCCAACTAGAAACCCCAAATCAGCCAGCCAAATGGGATCAGATGGCTCTTGCATTGGTTGTCCCTTTGTTTCCAAGAATTCTCCGATTTCCTTTCTGAGAGAGTAGAAACGCTGCAGACTCAGCCATCTTTTATGGTTGTGATATAAAACTATTTCGTATTCAGCCTGGATGTCCAGTAGAAACTGTTTAAACTGGCGACGGCACAGGGCTTTAGAGCGAATAAAATTAATAGTCTTTACCACCGGTTTCATAACATGGTCATATTTGAGAAGTTTAGCACAGAGAACTTGTTGATGAATGATACAATGGCGTTTAATAGCTTTGCCGCCTTCGATCACCTTGTTACAGATTAGGGTTGATAATCCACTTTGTTCACCAACCATGGCAGGTGCCCCATCAGTAATAATCCCAGTAACTTTGATCCAAGGCAGTATCATGTCATCTATGGCGGTCCTGCATGATGGGCACCTAGACTTTTGTGGCTTTGCCCTGAAACAAAAAGATCCAAGACACAGCCATAAATACCTGCCTCCCAGCGCAACACAGTCTGCCACCGGAGTTCACCGCCGCCCCCCCCCCCCCCAAGGTCTCAGGACGTACACAGCTTCCCCTCTGAGCACCAAAAAAAGGAAGGAGGACTTGACCGTGGAGCCAAATGGTACAGGAACACCACCCCAGGGTTCCCCTTACCTTGGAGTGGCTGGTGCTGGCGTCACCCTGCACAGATCAGGAAGCCTCAGTCTCCGACAGCCAAGGGAAACGTGGTCCGCCTTGAGCCACTTCCTCTGCTGTCACTACAGCAACTGGAGCGCACACCAGCCATTGCGCCGCTCGCTTTAACGTCCCACAAGGCCAGAAGCAGCGGGTCAAGCGGAAGTGCCCGCCCCCACCAGAAATGACATCACCCGTCATCCGGCCCAGCCTTGCGCTCCACACTGGCCACACAAGAGCGAGGGGGACCCAGAGACTTCCACAGCACCCTCCCCAGGTTGCGGAAAGCACACCCCAGCCCTCCACCTTCCCAAGAGATGAATGGGTGTGCCATGATGCCGCACAGGTAATGGGCTCCACAGCCCTGCTGCATTGGCGTGAGAGGCTTCTGCCTCTCCCTTCCAGGAAACACCAGCTTCAGCCTCTCTAGCTGAACTTGCCTCGATGCCTAGCGGTGTCTCCCCGTTGGAGGAAACACCAGAACTGAAGGGCCGGTGGGTGCAAGTGGCTAAAAGCTCTAGTGAAGGCAGTGTTTCCTGACAAGGGAGATGCCAAGGTCTCAAAGAGGTGGCTGTCCTGAAAGACCAAAAGATATTTTTTTTTCCTTAAGCAAGTCTTCCACCTACGGCACAAAGGCAAGGGTGGCCTCATGCTGATGTGGGGAGTACAGAGGCGCTCAGATCTTATAAGAAGTTGTACTTGCGGTGGACTGGACTGTTTTCTCATGAGATTTAGGGTGCACATTGTTCCCAATCTTCCTGGAAGTATAGTGGCATGAAGTCCAGCAATGCAGAAGACCAGGGTTAAGGAAAGTATATAATCTAACTTTCTTCACTGTTATACCAGTACATTTTGAAAATACTGTCAGCCAGTGTTTTACAGGGAGAGGGGGGCCTGGACAAAAGCAGACCTTGCTTTGTACTGCAAGGTCCACTTTAAGGGTTATTACTTCTCACTTTCGACCAAATTGAATGAAGAATCGCCCTATTGGGAACAAGACAATAACAGCCTGACAGAAGTTCTAAATGTTTACTACTACTGTATCTGGATAATACTTAACAGTTTTGGTAGAGAAGGGAAAAGTTACAACCTGTCAGTTTGTTATTTTGATTTGTGACCCCACTAGGCAGGGCAATCCTCAAAATTTTACAGTTGCTTTTAGAACAGGAGAGATCATCTTTTAATGGTACACCTGAGCCACTAAGGGTATTTCCACTCACCTCCCATTGCGTTTTCAGGACGCAAGAAAAAAAAAAAAAAAAAAAAAAAAAGGACAGTCAATTCCCTACTTCATCCAAAAAAAGTTGATTTAAAAAAGACAATTTCAAGCTAGTTTCACTTTGTCATAATTTGAATGAAATGTGTTACCTTTGCTGGGGTTGGCAGTGTTCTTCTTTGAGGGAAACCAGATTTTACAGTGGTTAAGAGTGTACTTCCTTGTCCACTTATCTGACTTCTAGATGGAAAAATCGGCTGCACCTCAACTAAGTTAACACAAACTGAGGAAAGAAATGTAGTTAGAATTTACATACAGTAGTTTGCCTACTGACAGATCTATCACTTCAAAAAACATGTCTGCCCTCACACAATTTCCTTGAGTGTAATTAGTGTGCTCACATTTCCCCATCAGTAGGATTAGCCATCTCATAAAAGCTTATTTCCACAACCAGGGTGCAAAAGGTTGTGTCTATGGCAGCTTTTTTGACCTCAACATGAAGGAACCCTTGAATAAACTTTCTGGGCTCAGGAAACCGCTAATAGTTACTACATCTGCAGCTCACAGTACATTAGTGTGATGGTTAGTAGAAAATACTTTACATTTGTGGCCATTGGGAAGTATTACCCCCTTACAGATAGCTAAAAAGATCAATGTTGTCATTGGTTACTCATCCGAAAGGCAGAAGTTGCCTATTGCTCAACCAACCCAAAAAACCTTTGGAGGAACCCTAGTTGAGAAAAGCTAACCTGCAGGCTCAAATGATGCAATTTCGGCCCTGCCTACCGAAGTAACCCCAAATTATGAAAGAGAACATTTTGAAATTCTGCTCCCACATCTGGGGTCTGGTGATGTCACTGGTTGACTGTCAAGGATGCAGCGGGTTTCTCTAGCAACACATGCATAGTGTGATACACACACACACACACACACACACATATACACACACACTAGGGATGAGCCGAACACCCCCGGGTTCGGTTCGCACCAGAGCCTGCGAACAGACCGAAAGTTTGCACAAACGTTAGAACCCTATTAGTTACAATGGACGCGAACGTTCGATATCTAAAGTGCTAATTATAATGGCCAATATGCATGTTATGGTCATAAAAAAGGTTTGGGGACATGTATCAATGCAAAAAGAAGTTTTAAAAACAGACGTTTTTTCTGGAGCAGTCATTTTAATGATGCATAAAGTGAAAAAAAAAAAAAAAAACGGAGTTACTTACCGGTAACATCCTTTTCCAGGAGTCTTTCAGGACAGCCACCTTAGAGAGACCCTGGCTCCTCCCCTCCTAGGAAACACCGCCTTAATTCTGAATTTAAGCCTCATCCTCCCGCCGGCCCCTCAGTTCTTCAAGAGTACCTCCGGCCAACTGGGGAGACACAAGAACACGTCAAAATACAAAACTTTTAATCTTACCTGACGGTCTTATGCGATGAGTCCTCCAAGATATCCAACAACCTGGGTGGGTACCGGTGCTGTCCTGAAAGACTCCTGGAAAAGGATGTTACCGGTAAGTAACTCCGTTTTTCCCTAGTCCGTCTTTCAGGACAGCCACCTTAGAGAGGATAAGCGAGCACCTTACCTTAGGGTGGGACTACCGCCTGTAGCACCTTACGACCAAAGGCTTGACTTTCGCTGACAGGAGATCCAGTCTATAGTGCTTCACGAAAGTAGCAAAGCTGGACCACGTTGCAGCTCTACAGATCTGTTCTGGAGAAGCACCAGCCCACTCTGCCTGAGAAGTCGACACTGCCCTGGTTGAATGTGCTGTAACCCCAATTGGGGGCTCTACCCCCTCAAACAAATAAGCCTGACTAAGGGCTAATCTTAGCCATCTGGCTATTGTACGCCTGGAGGCTCTGGAGCCTTTCCTGGACCCTGAAAATAATATGAACAGAGAATCAGACTTTCTGAAATGAGCTGTATTTTCTAAATATTGCAAGACGCACCTCCTGACGTCTAAGTTATGGAATACCTGTTCCTGTTCCCTCACAGGATTTGAACAAAAAGTAGGTAAAACTATTTCCTGGCCTCTATGAAACCTTGAGGCTACTTTTGGCAAGAAGGCTGGATCTGTCTTAAAAATCAGACGGTCCGAAAAAACTTGAAAAAAGGGTGCCCTAATGGAAAGGGCCTCGAGTTCGCTCACTCTTCTTGCAGTGGTGATCGCTACCAAGAACACCGTCTTGAGAGTGATCAACTTTAGATCGCAAGATTCCAATGGTTCAAATGGCTCTTTTGTCAGGGCCTGTAGAACTAATGATAGGTCCCACACTGGGAACGGGGAGACTGACAGGCCACTGCCTACCCAGGGCTCTAAAAAAACCTTACTATCCATGGGTCTGTTGCTAGTTGTTTCTCAAGAAAAACGCTTAGAGCGGAAACCTGGCCCTTCAATGTGCTGAGGGCTAAGCCCTTATCTGCCCCTGCCTGCAGAAATTCCAAGACTGCCACGGAACTGTGCACCTCAAAAGAGCTTTCTGAGCACCACCTATTAAAAAGCTTCCATACCTTTAAGTAGATGGCCTGCGTTTCCTTCTTTCTGCAGCTTAGGAGAGTAGCTACTAAGCGATCCGAGAACCCCTTGTCCCTCAGCAACTCCTCTTCAGAAGCCAGGCTGCGAGGTTCCACCTCTCCACCTGAGGACAGTAGATTGGTCCTTGAGAAAGAAGGTCCGCCTGTACTGGTAGTATCCAGGGAGGTTCCACCGCTAGCCCCTTCAGAATGGAGAACCACGGCCTCCTGGGCCAGTGAGGCGCAATCAAGATGAGAGTAGTGCTCTCTGCTTGGAACTTTCTTAATACTGCTGGGATTAGAACTGGTGGGGGGAAGGCATAGCATCTGGAGAACCTCCAGCTCTGTGCCAGCGCGTCTATTCCTAACGCCCCTTCCCACCTGTTCATGGAAAAGAACAGACCTGCTTTTGCATTTTCCCTTGAGGCGAAGAGATCCACTGCCGGAACTCCCCACTTCCGGATTATCATTTCGAAGACCTCCTGTTTTAGGACCCAGTTGCCTTCTCTCAGCGTTTTCCTGCTGAGGAAATCTGCCACCTGATTTTGCTCCCCTTTTAGGTGAATCGCAGAGAGTGAAAGGACGTTGGCTTCGGCCCATCTGAGGATGGCTTCCGCCAGGGCCCATAGGGTTCCGCTTTTTGGTGCCGCCCTGCCTGTTGATGTAGGCAACCACCGAGGAGTTGTCTGACCGAACTCTTACATGTTGTTCCTGAAGGTCCTCCTGAAAGGCTCTGAGAGCCAGGTCTACTGCTCTCAGCTCCCTCCAATTCGAGGACCTTCCTGATTCCCTCCTTCCCCAGGTACCTTGAATCATCCGGGAGTCTAGGTGCGCCCCCCAGCCTGAGCCGCTCGCATCGGTTGTCACAATCCTGGACACCGGCAAGACCCACTCCAGGCCTTGCGCCAGATTTGCCCCCTTTCTCCACCACCAGAGGGACCTCTTGACCTGGGTTGGGATTGATACCAACGAGTCCAGAGACCCCTGGCTGTGGTCCCAGACTTTTAAAATGAAAAGTTGCAGAGGGCGGAAATGTAACCCTGCCCACTGAACTGCCGGGAGAGTGGAGGTCAGTAAGCCCAAGGCTGACATCACCTTTCTTACTGAAACCTGACAGTTGCCTTGGAGGAACAACATTGCCTTGTCCACCTTTTGGATCTTTTCCCCAGGGAGGAAGACTTTTTGCTTCGTTGAATCCAGTACATAACCTAGGAAAACCACCTTTTGAGAAGGAACTAAGTTGGATTTCTCCAGGTTCAGGAGCCACCCCAGGTTTTCTAAGATGTCTCTTGCCACCTGTAGGTCCTGAATCAACTGTTCTGGGGAAGGAGCAAAAAGGAGAAGGTCGTCGAGGTACGCGACCACCGAGATGCCCCTGAGACGCAGAAAAGCCAGAACTTCTACCATTACTTTGGTGAAGATCCGGGGGGACGAGGATAGCCCAAAGGGAAGAGCTTTGAACTGAAGATGCAGCACCTCCTCTGAGGTCCTTATTGCCAACCTGAGGTATCTCTGATGGTTTTCTGCAATGGGAATATGCAGATACGCATCTTTTAGATCTATTGATGCCATAAATGAATTTGGTGGAAGTAGTGCCTTCACTGAGTACACCGAATCCATTCTGAATCTCCGGTAGGTGATGGAGACATTCAGAGGCTTCAAATTCAGGATGAGCCTGAATTTCCCTGAAGGTTTGCGGACCACAAAGATGTGGGAGTAAAAACCTCTGCCTGTCTCCCCCACCGGGACCCGTGTCACCACCTCCTGTACCTCCAATTCCTGAAGGGAAGAAAGAAGGGCGGCAGACCTTTCTGTACATCTCGGCATTTCCGTAACCAGGAGTCTTAGCGGGGGAGGATCTGAGAACTCCAACCGGTATCCTCGTCTGATGATCCCCAATACAAATTGATTGGAGGTGATCATCTCCCACTGTGGGAGGAAGGCCCCCAACCTTCCCCCCACCGTGACTTTGTCATTGAGACTTTTTGGGCTGTTCAGGAGGGCGAAAAAACGCACTCCCACGCCCTTTCCCCTTTTGCCCCCAACTTTTCTTTTGCCTGTCAGTTTTTGGGGGTTCAAATTTTCTGAGGGCGAGCCTTCCTTTTAGACTGCTCCCCAAACTTCCTTTTGATCGGAAAGGCCTTCTTATCGGCCGTACGATCTAAGACCGCCTCCAAACCTGGCCCAAATAATAAATCCCCTGTGAGCGGGATCCCACAGAGCTTAATTTTGGACGCACTGTCCCCCTGCCAGGTCTTCAGCCACAGGGCCCTCCTGGCTGAATTAGTCAGGGCTGTGGCTCTTGCAGACATTCGAATGGATTCAGCCGAAGCATCCGCAATGTATGCAACTACCTTTAGTAGCATTGGAAAAGAAGCCAGAATGGTCTCCTTTGCCGTGCCCGCTTCAATATGCGCTTTGATTTGTGTGAGCCAATACTCCATATTACGTGCCACCACTGTGGCTGCCATGGCAGGCTCAAGATTTGCCTGTGAGGAGTCCCATGCTTTTTTAAGGAGTGAGTCCATCCTTCTGTCCATGGGGTCCGACAGTACCCCCATGTCCTCGAAGGCCAGGTCGGTGTGTCTGGACACCTGTGAAAAAGCGGCGTCTAGTCTGGGGGATTTGTTCCAGACTAGCTCCTCCTCCTCCGCAAAAGGAAACCTTCGTTTCAATGCCCCTGAAAAGAAGGGTTTCCTTTCTGGGTCCTGCCATTCTTTGACGGCATCGATCAGGACGTCATGGACCGGGAACATTCGCTTCCTCTGTTCCCCCAGACCACTGTACATCTGATCGTGAAGTGACAGTGCCTTCCTTTCCTCCTGAATACCTAACGTGGTATGGATAGCCCCTAGGAGCTCCTCCACTTCCTCAAGGGAAAGCTTGTATCGTGAGGTCTTTTTGGATTCACCATCCAACACCTCTCCGTCTGACTCCCCCTGGGAGTCTGAAGCGGCACTGCCCACTTCTTCCTCAATCTCCTCTCTGGAGCCCTCTGGGATTTCCCCACCAGCTAGGGGAATATCCGGTGGGTTAGGTGAAACACTCTGCTGCACTGGTGGAGGGGTGCTCTGGGACTGAGGCAACTGGAAACTGGAAAAAAGTGCCTTGAAGGACTGGAAAGTGCTAGAAAGCTCCTTTACGGACGCTGCCAGGTCTGCCCCCTGCTCTGCTGCCTGCTCCCTCACTAGCCCCTCAATACATTCTCTACAAAGGACCTTCGTCCAAGAGTCCCCCAAAGAAGTTCTACATGAAGGGCATCTCCTCTTGGAACCATGGGGCGACTTGCTTGTGGCTTTCTGAAACACAGAAATAGAGAGGGCAGCATAAGCATAAAAACACCAGCGCTACTACAGAGGACCACCAGGAGTGCCCCCCCCAGGACTAACCACCACCAGGGTCCCAGATACACTCCCCAACTCCCGACCACCAGGGAGGAAAAAACACCAGTGGAGCTACTGGAAATAGTAAGTAAGGGAACACCTCCCCAGGGTTCCCCTTACCTTAGAGTGGCTGGTGCTGTTATCTCCAGGAGCTGCTTTTGAAGCCTCTGCTTCCGACATTCCTGTTGAGAAAGAGTGGTCTCTCGTGCCTCCGAACGCTGTCTGTACAGCATGTAAAAGAGGCCGCACCAGCCGAGCGCTTGGTCCCCTTTCTAGGCCGCGTCCGGAACCGGAAGACGTGGAAACGAACGAAAACCCCGCCCCCAACCGGAAATGACGTCGCCCGTCATCCGGTCCGGCCTCTAGCTCCAAACCGCCCACAGTGCAGGGGGGACGTGTGGGATTTCGCTGCAGCGCCACCTCTGGGCGAACGAAAAGGCGGACCTCCCCAGACATCCTGCTTCCCCAAGCGGAGCTGGCGTGCGCAAAAGCGGACGTTTTTCAGGGCTACGGCTCCCTCGCCGACCGGACCGCTGGGCGGAATAGAGAGACCCCTGTCTCCTCCACCTCCAGGTAATCATTGCCCCAGCCTCCCCGACTGCTCAGCACAGGTTCCTAAGCGGTGTCTCCCCGCCGGAGGAAACACCATAACTGAGGGGCCGGCGGGAGGATGAGGCTTAAATTCAGAATTAAGGCGGTGTTTCCTAGGAGGGGAGGAGCCAGGGTCTCTCTAAGGTGGCTGTCCTGAAAGATGGACTAGGGAAAAAAAGTGAAATATTCCTTTAAATAAATATGGTACCTGGGGGGGGGGGGGGGTTGGAGTCTAAAGTATGCCTGTGAAGTGGCATGTGTTTCCCAAGTTTAGAATGACATTTGTAAAGGAAAAAAAAAAGCCATTTAAAACTGCTTGCGGCTTTAATGTCATGTCGCAGATGGCTGGATTTGATGACAACAGGGCAGAAGGGCAGATACAGGTGCAGGTTGTATACAGGCATACCCCACTTTTAAGTACACAATGGGGTTTAATTACTAAAGCTGGAAAGTGCAAAATCAGGCTCCCTCTGCATAGAAACCAATGAGCTTCTAGGTTATATTAACAAAGCTTAATTGAACAAACTGGAGTTAGAAGCACATTGGTTTCTATGTAGAAGTGAGCCTGATTTTGCACTTTTTATCTTTAGTAAATAAACCCAATTGTGTACTTAAAAGTGGGGTATGCCTGTACTGTGCTAGACTCACACACACTAACTCCTGCAGATGGCTGTATTGGTAGAGAACAGCACTTTCCCCACACGCAAATGCCTGAGAAGAACACACTATCTCTAACCATTTTTCCTCTTTCCCTACACTTTCCCCACTCAGGAATGATTGAAAATAGTTTAGACTGTCCCTGCCTATCAATCCTCTATCCCTCAACGCCAGAAAAAACTACACAAGGCCGCCGGCGTGGCGGCCTTATATAGTGTGGGGCGTGTACTAAACCCCCTGAGCTATAATTGGCCACAGGCATCCTGCTTGTGGCCAATTATTGCTCTCCTCGCTGCTGGCTCTACGATTGGCCAAGCATGCGGGGTCACAGTGCATGCTTGGCCAATCATCAGCCAGCAATGCACTGCGACTGGCCAGTGCATTGTGGACCGTTCGCATCACGCGAATTTGATGCAAACGGCCCTCAGAGTTCCGAACTCGACGAGCGGACGAACAGCCAATGTTCGATTCAAACATGGCTTCGAATCGAACACCGGGCCCATCCCTAATACACACATACACACACTTATGCTCATAAAAATTGACATACTTTGGCAGAATTTATGATTTCTTGGCCATTTTTCAGAGAATATGAATGATAAACATGATTTCACTCATAGTTAGTGTTTGGCTGAAGCCATTTATTATAATAAACTGTGTTTACGCTTTAAATCATAATGGCAACAGAAACTACTGAAATTACCATGTTCAAAAGTTTACACACCCTGGTGATTTTTGCCTGATAACATGCACAAAAGTTGACACAAAGGGGTTTGAATGGCCATTAAAAAGGTAACCATCCTCACCTCATATCTGTTTGCTTGTAATTAGTGTGTATAAAAAGGACAAAGTGTTTCTGGACTCCTGACAGACCCCTTGCATCTTTCATCCAGTGCTGCACCGACATTTTTGGATTCTGAGTCATGGGGAAAGCAAAAAGAATTGTCAAAGTATCTGCTGGAAAAGGTAGATGAACTGTATAAAAATAGGAAAGGGATATAAAAAGATACCCAAGGAATTGAGAATGCCAATCAGCAGTGTTCAAACTCTAATCAAGTGAAAAATAAGGGGTTCTGTTGAAACCAAAACCACGGTCAGGTAGACCAACTAAAATGTCAGCCACAACTGCCAGGAAAATTGTTTGGGATGCAAATAACCCACAAATAACTTCAGGTGAACTACAGGACTCTGAAAACATGTGGTGTGGCTGTTTCAAGATGCACAATAAGGAGGCACTTGTGGAAAGATGGGCTGCATGGTAGAGTCGCCAGAAGAAAGCCATTACTATGCAAATGCCACAAAGTATCCCGCTTACAATACGCCAAACAGCAGAGACAAGCCTCATTGGAGTGATGAGACCAAAATTGAGCTTTTTGGCCACAACCATAAACGCTATATTTGGCGAGGAGTCAACAAGGCCTATGATGAAAGGTACACCATTCCTACTGTGAAACACGGAGGTGGATCCAAAAACACAAGGCCAAGTTGACCTGTCATGGGCTACAACATGACAAGGATCCAAAACACAAGGCCAAGTTGACCTGTCATTGGCTACAGCAGAATAAAGTGAAGGTTGTGGAGTGGCCATCTCAGTCTCCCGACCTCAATATCATTGAGCCACTCTGGGGAGATCTCAAACGTGCAGTTCATGCAAGACAGCCCAAGAATTTACAGGAACTGGAGGCTTTTTGCCAAGAGGAATGGGCAGCTTTACCATCAAAGATAAAGAGCCTCATCCACAAATACCACAAAATATTTCAAGCCGTCATTGATGTTACAGGGGGTAATACATGGTATTAAGAACTGGGTATGTAAAATTTTGATCAGGGTCATTTGGGTAGTTTCTGTTGTCATCATGATTTAAAAAAAGAGTAAACACAGTTGATAATAAATGGCTTCAGCCAAACACTAACCATGGAGTGAAAGAAAAGTTTGTGTTATTATTCATATTTGCAGAAAAATTGCCAAAAAATAAATACAAAAATTGTCAGGGCATGTAACCTTATGAGCACAACTATTTTATTTTTTTAATCACACACACAAAGTACCCAAACAAGCAATGGATCTGTTCAGACTGAACTTTTACCCCTTCCCTAGTTACCACAATGAATGACTTCAAAACACTCTGTTCATCTCCATTACACAGGGGAGATTAGTTTAAAGACAATATTGGATTATTCTTTTAGCTCATTTTATAAGAAGTTAAAAAAGGACACTGCATTTCTGGCAAGATGGACAGGTATTCTCAGTATTTGCTGAAAAATGTTCTGACTGCATAAAAAGAAAAAGAAAACGTATGCAGCCACCACACCCAAGTATTGATACACTGCAATGTACTAGATTTTTGCTCTTGGGTTTAGTTTGGCTTCAACATTAGTATAAGAAAGGAATAATAATGATTAGAGATTATCTAAAAATCTGGAGTTTGGATTGTTTGTAACCCAGGTGGTAAAATCTAGGGACCAGTTAAAGTTACTCACCTAGGTGAAACAGATGAAGCAAATCCTCCTGCAGATGATGCACATAGCTAAAACAAATCCTACTACAAAGTTGGTACCTCTTTAGCTTCAGCCATCTCCTCTACAGCCTTCTAAAAAACAAAGTCTTTCTAACATTACAGATCAGGGAGCTGAGTAATCTGAGACATGCGTGAAGGAACCGACACAATTTCATAGGGGGGACATGCATAGCTGAGGTGGTCAATCATTTTATGTGTGCTTGTGGGGTGGGGGGGGAGAACCTGTCAGAAGTGACTATTGCAGATAGCCGAGGAGGAGAGGAGATCGAATCCCATTCTGTGCTTTGGATTTTTTTCATTTCAGAGGTTAACAATCACTTTAAGCAAATCTTAACCTGGTGATGTTCTCCCATCACATTGCGTAAAGTTAGATTAACAGAATAAAGCCAACAGTTGCTCAGTATTTCACTCAAATGAAAAACTTCTCACCCATCTGACCAAATGAGTGAAATCCTGGTGTAATCCTGCCGGCAAGTCTCTTCTGTGAGGAAGCTACAAAGGCTTGTCCACCTTTTACGGCAGAACTAATCTGCACTGCTTGCTGCTGAATCTGCACTATCCTTTGGGGTGGTATTTGGTGTGGAGCAGATCTTCTGAAAGGAACAAGAATAGAGCTGCTTTCCTTAGCCTAAAAAAACAAAAAAGATTTCATTACCAAAATGTATTTAGACCTTTCACAACTGAAGCGAACAAGTTCAACTTTTAGTTTCCTAGTAGATAAAAAGTGTACTGCAATAATTCATAGGAGTAATGATTATAAAATGCTTACATCACATTTTGCTGACGGATGTGCAATTCTTTTCTTTTGTCCTGGTAGAAGCTCATTTCCTTTAATCTGTAGTTCTGCATCAGGCTGATCTTCCTCACAATGAACTGCCTAAAAACAGAATTCCTGGTAAAAAGGCTTTTTGTATAAAAAGGACAATATTATTGCAAGCTAGAATCTAAACCTGCTTCATCATGTGTTCCGCAGTTCTCAATGCAATTAGCAGCTTTCTGCAAAAATTGCACATCTCCCAACTTACAGTTCTCGTACCTAAAGGCTCTTGATTGCTCCATGACTGCAATACTTTTCCACAAAGATAAATGGCACTATTGTATTGCTAACCAGAAAAGAATTACAACAGTCACTTGGATTTTCTATCCTGCTTGTCCAAAGTCCCAAAGATCGATACTCTGTACAGTTTTATCCTCATCAGAATCATTCAGAATGCATGACAATTCATGTTGGTGTACAGCTGGCCTCAAACCTCAAATTGCCAGCATTTGCATTAACATGCAACAGTCTGTTTAAAAGGCAATGGGATACAGCTGAAGCACCAAAAACTTACAAAAAAAAACAAACACCCACAACCTTACCCAGTAACCTTTTACATTGATCTTTCATAACACTTTTAGAAATGGCACCTTCTACTGAAAATTGGACTAGCCACCAGGTTCTAGCACTTGGTATAATAGTTTAAAAGAAAAAATAAACTGAACCAGTTGTGGAATCCGTGGATTATGTTGCTCTTCATACTAAAGTATTTGCTTGCCTACAGACATGCGCCAAACTGCTGTTTAAAGTAGTATTAAACCCCAAACATCAAATTTGTACTACCGCTTCTGGCTTTTCCACACACATTAGCCCCAAACTTCTCTGTAGATGCTGGGCCGGGTCTGTATTAAACCCCCAAACCAATATATTGTCGTTTCCCAATCCTTTAGACGAGTTGACTATTCGTTTTCTTTTACGCTCCCCCCCCCCCCCCCTTTATTGGTCATTCAGCCAGTAACACTTCCTAAGGGTGTTTCTACTCTATGGAAGTGCAATGGAGAAACCTTTGGACCGCAGCATAGTCAGTCTGTGGAGAGGTTAGTGTTAAGACTAGAAGATTTAGATGGACTTTACTAAAATGAAAGCCAAACTCCAGCTAACACTTTATAAGCAGGTACAGCAACTGCTTCCTGTCCCTTTTGGGATAAAGTTTTTACATATATGAAGAAAAAAATAAAATAAAAAAAAAAAACTTACCATTGCAAGCACCCCTGTCATTGTTAAGTGGTTTGTCTTTAACCACTTCAATACTGGGCACTTTCACCCCTTTCCTGCCCAGGCCAATTTTCAGCACTCACACTTTGAATGACAATTGCACGGTCATGCAACACTGTACCCATATGATGTCTTTTTTTTTAAACAAATTGAGCTCTCTTTTGGTGGCATTTAATCACCACATTTTTTTTAAAAACCGAAAGTCTTAATTTTGGTTATAAAATTTAAGCAAATAATATTTCAGCTGCATTGATAAACAGTGTCCTGATTATCAGTGTAAATGTCTGTCACACTTGTTGGTTATCGGCTCTCCTCTTCTCATGCTGCGACAGCGCATGAGAAAGGGAATACCAATAACCGCCAAATTTGTTTACATGTGATCATATGGTAAAGGGCTGCTGTAATTGGCTCCTTACCTCAATCTGATCAGCTGTGTCTGAAGGACACAGCGAACACAGAGTGCATCCGATACGTGCCCCAGGGAGCACGTGGCAGGAGTGTTCTGGGAGGATGTCAATGGAAACCCTTCCAGAACAGAGCTACGTTGTAGCAATCTTTTGGCTATGGCGCGGTATTGAAGTGGTTAACACTGCCACTTCTGCTGGACAGCGTGGTCTGTTAAAGAAAGCTGAAATAAAACATTTATTGGCTGCATCACCAGGTGAAAATAAGGAAAAAGACAAAAAGTAGTAATGCAGCCACATTAATTGGCAAGCTGCAATATGAAAAATATTTGGGGTTTAATAATGCTTTAATATGCCAACCATACCAAAAGGCTAGAATTACCTGCTTTACCTTATACTGACAGTGAGCAGCTTTTAGACTTGTGAAACACCTGCCTCTGCTATTGCTAGCAATGGGTCAACCATATGCAAGGCATTTAGCAAAAGAACTTTGCCTTGACCACACAAGTTGAAGCACTGAAGTTTTTTTCCTAACTGATTAACATTAAGTCAGTGCTAATCTCAGCCATGAACGTCTAAACAGAATCAGCTCTGCCTTTTACAAGTAGCTGCTGAGCGACTTAAATATGGAAACCATATCAAAGACTTGAAACATGGTCTACCTTGGTCAGATGAACACTAAAAGACTCCTCAAGTGCCTACGTCATTCTATTACACCAAAGAGTTGACACTGTTCTGCCTTAGTCATAAGGTCTCTGAAGACACAGGATATTATGTCAATATGAAAGCCCAACGTGCATGGTGTGCTTTTTATAGGCAAGTTGAGTCTATGCACAGAATGTAAACTATTCCAGAAGCCATCATATGCTACTTTATCAATTCAAAAAACACATACAAGGCTTTAAATATCTCAATTGCCCTTGTCAAAGCAACAACGAATGGTTGCTCATTAAGCCAGCCAAAAAGCTGGAAATGCTTGCTTTTTCAAAACGATCAGACACAAAAGATAGTGGGCAGGGAAGACAACAGTCTGTCCTTACCCAAATGTCATGATGGTGTCACACAACTAAATGCAGAGTTGTACATACTTGACTCCACTTCACAGAACAAATGGCATAAAGAAATCCAAGCAATGCTCAAGTATCACTTGCACACTTATTGGTCTGGCTACATTCGAGACCAAGTCAATGCTCAATCACCTTAACTAAATCAGTAATCACAGATTATATTTCATATAGTTCATCAGTTCAAACACATCTACTATTCCCTCAGAGTCTACGCTAGTGATAGATTAACATGCATTTGTCCTACATGCCCAGTGATGCGTATGAATGAAGGAAAAAAAATAAAATGTAATAAAATAATTATATATTTATATATATATATTTTAAGCTTAATAGAACTCAAAAGCCTCTGTACGCACATTTTAATCAAATACATACGGTACCACTGCTCAGTTTGTCCCCAGATTGCCTAGATTGTCATATGCCAAAAATAGGCGATTTCACCAAATAGGTTTCAATAAATATACGGCTCTTGTTAGTAGACTTAAAGTAGAACTACAGCAAGTTCCCAAGTTCTGTTCCAGGAGCTTGTTTGCAAGTCCAACAAAGAACAGCGCTTGCAGACAATGGCTGTGATTGCTGATCAGTGAGCTCTGGTGGGAGAGTCTCCCTGTCAGAACACAATGGCACAGAAGGGAAGATTGCTGCACCAACGTTGCTTGTGTTACGATGATCTGAGATTTTTTTTTTCCGCTCAGCCTGCAGAGTTGAGTACGTGCACCTAGCTTTACACAATTGGACATTGGACATGCAAACACATGTTGGCATCTTTGAAAGCTAGCAACTTGACGGTTTGTATGTAGGGGACTTAATGTACAGTCAAAACAGTTTTTATTTTGGATAGCGCAAGGGTTATAACCCCCCCACCCTCAGATTTTTTACCGTCTGTGCCCCATTGCAAAGATTTCCCTTCACTTTCTGTCTAAATGCCAAACAGGAAGTTAAAAGAAATCCATGCAAATTAAGGGAATTCCTTGGGGCTGTGCCAGAACTAGTGTCCCCTATGGAAGATTTCCCCTCTACTACTTTTCTGGGGACAATCTAAATTGTGGGCACTTTACTTTCACTTTCAAAGGAGAATGAGAGCAGGGGGGTCTGTCTTAAGGCCCCCCTGCACATGGGAATGGGACAGAAGAGAGGTTTCAGCTGACCCCAGATATTAGGTCAGCTAACCTTTAGGAATATTCTAGAAAGGCTAGATCACATGACCACTCAGAACATTCTGGAAGGGTCAAAAAAGGCTATATAAGGGTGTGCAACAAGCACCTGGTGCCAGTTCATCAAGACCCCACCTGTGAGCTCCCCCTCGCGGCCTGAGGACATTATGTGGTTTATTGGTGCCACCCCTTGGAGTTAAAGGGGTATGGTAATTGGTAATTGTTGTGATGGTCGTCAACCTGAGTCGTAGTGACTGGGTTGCTTATGGTAATATTGATTACTGAAATATGGTTTGAGTGAATAAGTTATTTCTGGATACATGTATATCTATGAATGTTTACATGAATTAAATTATACCAATAATAAAAGGCCGTGGCCAATTATACTCCACTTCAGTTGGTTGGTGTTTTTTATTTAAGGTTTACTATTTCAGGATACATTCCCATCGTAAACAGGACAAAGGTGAATCTCCATAAAGGGGGAGTACAGACCGCAATAAAAAAACTGGCAAGCCTTCCAATCCCTCTGCACTCGTGCCAAAACTAAAAAGTTTTGCCTATAGTTATATTTTAAAGTAAAGTTTAGTAAGGTTATTGCACAATTCTCAGTTCAAAGAAATTAGTTTGCCTCTAGACAGAGAGAATATATCCAAAACCAAGCATTTTGCAGTCATTACACCAGGCATCCATCGTATGCCTTTATATGTGCACATGTCTTAAGATAAGCGGTTATCAAATCCAGCCAGAAGCCAGTGTGTTGGACAACCAGACCAAGAGAACACCATGCATTTAAAACAAAGAAAGAAAGCCCAACAAGCCAAATGCCAAATCATGGCCTGTAACAGTTTCTTGCCTTTGAGCAGTACTGGTTTGACAGGCAACTTAATGCACTTTAGCTAGTGTGTTTGCAGTGTCACGGTAACATCAAATGCTAGGGTGATCTATGAAGAAAATTTTAATCAATCACAATTAGCCTAAGTGACTGCACCGTCCAAGAGGAAGGTGAAGATTTTGGGGAATGGTGGGGCCAAAAAGACCATCTTACAGTGCTATACTACTCTGCAGGCTTGCTTTAGGTAGCCTCACAGACTTACAGCTGCAACCTTATTCTTTTAGGGAAATCATGGATACTTAGTGCCGACGCTCTGTGGGTTGTGTGTCCCAGGTTTCCCCATTAATGCATCGTGTAAACATTTATTCTATGCAAAACGTCTGATTGTAAATTATATTCCAAAAAGAAAGGATTATTTTGCATGAAACGAATACCTGGCTTGCATTTTTCTTTGCTTCACTTTCAGCAAATTCATTAAAAATGCGCAAACATTCTTCCGTGGGGTCGTCTGAATCTGACACAGAGTCCTCTTCTGAGCTGTCATTATCAGTTGACGAATTCACAACAATGACTTTGTCTCCTTTTTTCGGCATATACGAGATCTCTGGTTGTGATTTCTGCTCATTAGGAAAGTTATCAACAGCAGTTTTATCCAAGGCTGTTGTAGTAGCAACCTCAATGATTTCAAAGTCTGCTGACGAGTTAGGAAAAACTTCACGGTCACAAAAATCTAAAGACTTCTCAGAAACCAGATGAGCAGAATCCTTTTTAATTACATTTTCTATCAAGTTTACTTGCTCTTCATCAGTTTCTTTACCACTTACTAAAACATCTGTCTCAATGTTTTTAGAGTAATTTATACTACTAGAAGTTGTATTTTCTTCTGATTTAATCTGAGCATTACAGTGATTTTCATGTTGCTGAACACCATCGTACATACAGCTAGTTGGTAAATTATGAGAAGCTGCAGTTTCATTTGCTTCAGAAGTGCTATTTTCATCAGAATGGTCGTCATTTGGAGCCAAAGTCTCATATTCCATACTAGATACAGTTTCTTCAGAGGATACATCAGCCTTAACCAATGCTACGTGTTGCCCTACAGAGTCACAAACTTTACTTGGCCTTTTTCTTTTTGAAACAACTTCTAGTGGTGGTGCATCAATGACAAGCATATCTTCATCGTCAGATTCTTGAAGTTTTATTTCAAGCCTTATTGGAGAAACGATTCTAGGCTTCTTTTGAGGGTTGTCCAACACCTCTTCACATTTCGCTTTCATTGTCTTGTTTTCATTTTCTTTAGAGGTGGAACTAAAAAACCCTGCAGTATAATTAAGTAAGGGGTCATACTCTAGATCTGTAGCTGGACAGCTTCGATCAACCACATATTTTTTTTTACTGTTCTTTGGGCGGGTGACCAGAACATCAAGGTTTTTTTTTGGAGTCGTTTTCTCATCTTCAATGGGATCTATAATATTACAATTCACGTCAGCCTCAAGTGGGTCTTGCATGGTATTTGGCCCATTTGTATACTGTAATAACTTTTTCTGGCTCTCTTCCACCTCATTTTTTACAGTCTCAATTGCTTTCTTAAGCCTCTCCAGTTCACTAATTTTTTTACCTAAAAAAAATAAAAAAATTGTAAGCAATTTAGCAGTAGTGTTTACCTAAAAAAAAAAAAAAATAAATAAAAATACAATATAAATTTACATCACTTCTAAATTTTTTATCTTCAGTTGAAAACTGTACTAATTAAATATACTAATTAAAAATGGGTAGCCCCCCATTTGGTGGACTGTCACAGGAGTAAAAAAGTAAACGTACTCCTGTAATCCTAAAAAGAAGTGCAGTCAAGAAAGGTGCTTTTATGAAGAACATTGAAGTTTTATTAACTGAAATACCAGTTTCTAATTTGAATGCCCTGCAGTATTGTTGAATATAAGTACAGTATACATTTGACACCCTGCAGTCTCCAAATGGTTTTGGACTAAAACATCCCATTGGGGGGGGGGGGGATGCAGTTAATAGACACATGCTGTACTTTGTGAAACACCCCCCGTTATACATCTACCTCCTACAGTACTGTGCTAAAGTTTTAGGCAGGAGTGAAGTGTAAACAAGGCTAAGCGACTCAACTAAGCACGAAAACATTGGACTGATGAGACAAAATGTTAAATATTTGACTGTAGCAGGAGGCAGTTTTTTGCCGAAGGGCTAGAGAGCAGAATAATGCGTGTCGGCAGGCAACAGTGAAGCGCGGTGGAAGTCCCTGTACGTTGAAACATTGAAGGGGCTACAGGCAACATTGAAGGGGCTACAGGCAACATTGAAGGGGCTACAGGCAACATTGAAGGGGCTACAGGCAACATTGAAGGGGCTACAGGCAACATTGAAGGGGCTACAGGCAACATTGAAGGGGCTACAGGCAACATTGAAGGGGCTACAGGCAACATTGAAGGGGCTACAGGCAACATTGAAGGGGCTACAGGCAACATTGAAGGGGCTACAGGCAACATTGAAGGGGCTACAGGCAACATTGAAGGGGCTACAGGCAACATTGAAGGGGCTACAGGCAACATTGAAGGGGCTACAGGCAACATTGAAGGGGCTACAGGCAACATTGAAGGGGCTACAGGCAACATTGAAGGGGCTACAGGCAACATTGAAGGGGCTACAGGCAACATTGAAGGGGCTACAGGCAACATTGAAGGGGCTACAGGCAACATTGAAGGGGCTACAGGCAACATTGAAGGGGCTACAGGCAACATTGAAGGGGCTACAGGCAACATTGAAGGGGCTACAGGCAACATTGAAGGGGCTACAGGCAACATTGAAGGGGCTACAGGCAACATTGAAGGGGCTACAGGCAACATTGAAGGGGCTACAGGCAACATTGAAGGGGCTACAGGCAACATTGAAGGGGCTACAGGCAACATTGAAGGGGCTACAGGCAACATTGAAGGGGCTACAGGCAACATTGAAGGGGCTACAGGCAACATTGAAGGGGCTACAGGCAACATTGAAGGGGCTACAGGCAACATTGAAGGGGCTACAGGCAACATTGAAGGGGCTACAGGCAACATTGAAGGGGCTACAGGCAACATTGAAGGGGCTACAGGCAACATTGAAGGGGCTACAGGCAACATTGAAGGGGCTACAGGCAACATTGAAGGGGCTACAGGCAACATTGAAGGGGCTACAGGCAACATTGAAGGGGCTACAGGCAACATTGAAGGGGCTACAGGCAACATTGAAGGGGCTACAGGCAACATTGAAGGGGCTACAGGCAACATTGAAGGGGCTACAGGCAACATTGAAGGGGCTACAGGCAACATTGAAGGGGCTACAGGCAACATTGAAGGGGCTACAGGCAACATTGAAGGGGCTACAGGCAACATCACACTATATATTTTTTTTAGCTTGCAAGGCAGGTTTTATGCAATAGTGATACTAGTAGCCAATTAGCCACTGGATTACTTTTACAAGCAGCAGAAAGGGGTCCACCCCCCTTTCACAGTCTCTCCTGTCCCACCGGAGAGCCTGGGAATGAAGCCAGTGATTACACCAGCTGGCCATAGGAGATGACAGAGGACCAAAATGTCCCAGATCAGGTCTAAGGTCGAAGATGGAAGCGACAAGTATTTAATCACTTCTTGTTTTGGTCTAATGTAAACAGACCGTTCCAGGCCTGTGAAAGCATTGGCTCTTTGTTTGAGCGAATGCTTTTAAAGGACAGGATGGATAAGGGTTCTAAAAGACTCCAGATCTTAGTAAAAGAGTGCCTGTCAATGCTCATGCCAATTCAAAGGATGTTCGAAACAAACAAAAAAAACAGCCTCTGAGACATAGGGCTCCTCCCTCCGGGACAGGAAACACGTTCACCCAAACTGTTTAAAGGCGGTCCTCAAGGCCTCCATCCTTCAGTTTCCACAAGAACCGCCAGAAGGCCCTAAAAAGACACACACTGGCATAACGTCAGTACATACCTCCAACACCAGTCAAAAAAAACATCTGGTAGGAAACCAGGCTGTTCTGGAAGACTCCTAGAAAAAGTTAATCGGTAAGTCTAACTCCGGTTTTCTGTTTTCGTCTTCCAGCACAGCCTCCGAGATAAGCAAGAAATGTATTCTGTCAGGGCAGGACCACTGCCTGGAGGACCCTTCGTCTAAATGTCTGCTCCTTATCAGACAAGTCCAGGCGGTAATGCTTTGTGAACGTGGAGTAGCTGGACCATGTTACCACTCTGCAGATATCTTCTGGAGTGGCACCGCCCCCTCTGCCCATGAAGCCTCAACAGCCCTGGTTGAATGTGCCTCAACTAGGGGTGCTTGCCTCCCTGGCAAACCGTATGCTTTCGTAATCACCATTCTAATCCACCTTGCAATGGAAGATGATGCTTTACATCCCTTACTTGCCCCCGCAAAGTTTACAAATAAGGATTCTGACTTTCTGAAGCCCTTACTGACCTCGAAACAAGCCAAAAGGCTTCTCCTAACATCTAATAAACTAAAGGTTCCCTCCCCATCTACCTCTGTGGTGGAATAAAATGTCCTGCATTCTGTGAAACGCAGAAGATACTTTGGGGAGGAAACTAGGATCTGTTCTGAGCACAACCCTATCCTTCAAGATTAACAAAAATGGCTCTTGAATCAAGAGCGCCTGCAACTCACTCACCCTTCTGGCTGAAGTGACTGCTATCAAAAATACAGCCTTAAGGACCACCCACTTAACCTCCGATTTCTCCAAGGGTTCAAAAGTACTACCTGTAAACGCCCTGAGCACCAAGAACTGATCCCAGGAGGGACAGGCCCAAGCCTTCACTTGTCTAGACCTAGAGGGCCTTGAAGTTCTTAAATCGAGCCTGCTGCAGGGAGACCTGAAGAAAAAAAAAAAAAAAAAAAAAAACTTGCCTGATGGCTTCCTGACCACGAACCTATGGGCATATACTCCTTGGCAGCATTCCTTCTGAGGCACCTGCATGAGGACTTGAAGATCCACTAGTTTCCCCAACAGCAGACTCAGAGCCCCTGCTTTTTCCCCCCGATCCTTGGGTAACAAGGTGAGCAGAAAACTGGAAGGATAAATTGACCTGAATGCCAACTTGTAGATGTTCTTTATTATCTCCAATATGAACGGGCTTGAAGTTGCGGCGGTCCATTGTGGAAGGAAGCCCCCCCCCCAGTCTCCCTCCCACCGGGACACAGGAGTAATTGGGGCTTTGTTGTGGTCTGAGGAGGATTGACTAAGATTCCTCCTCTTCCTTGACCCTTGTGCCTTGTCCAGTGCTTTTTAGGGTGACCAGCTCTCCTGTTGGGCCTGCTGTCTGTGGCCTTGAAAAAAACATTTACCCTCCACCTTTTCTGGGAACACCTTTCTTGTCCAGGGATTTGCGCCAGTTCCTCCTGGAGACCAGGACCAAAAAGGCGATCACCTGAAAAAGGTAATCCAAAGTTAAAGCTTAGACGTTGAATCACCCATCCAAGCCTTCAACCACACGGCCCTTCTTTGCGGCATGACCTGGCTGCCTGCTTGACCAATTCTGCTAAGGCATCCGCCAATAAGCCAATTGCCTTAAATGTAGCCAAGTCCCGGGCCTCACCAGGCCTAATGGTGACCTCCAGAGTCAGGGACAGCCGACATCCTTCTATGCAGAGTGGGTTACGAGGCATGGTGTGTGCA
Organism: Lithobates sylvaticus; assembly: GCA_028564925.1. Classification (NCBI taxonomy): domain Eukaryota; kingdom Metazoa; phylum Chordata; class Amphibia; order Anura; family Ranidae; genus Lithobates; species Lithobates sylvaticus. The sequence goes on along the minus strand of CM053026.1, from coordinate 337,440,085 downwards.
ATGCTAGGAAGATTAATGGGCGCCAGACACTTCTTGAATGCAAAGAGATTTATTGCCTCTTAAACAGAACTGTGGGAGAGAGGGTTAGGGCCAGGACACCCTTTAGTAGTTGCAATGTTAATTGGCAGACTCCAAGACTTCTACAGGTAGACAGCCATGCAGGGAAAGGCATCCAGCAAGACACCACATCTGCACAAGTAGGCACACTGTCTATGGCAACAGTCTTTTAACAGTTTCTAACACAAATTGTAATGACTTATCTTCACTCAGATGAGCTCCCAGTCTCTCTCACTAGACTTGCTGATCCACTGCCACTGGATCCCCTGAGCTCTTCCAGTCTCACTCAGTATCTTCCTCAAGCGTCACCCTTGCATCCCTAGCTTGGCACTCAAATACTCAAGCGTCACCCTGCTGGCCTGCTCGGTCTCTGGACACACACACACACACACACACACACACACACACACACACACACACACACACACACACACACACACACACACACACACCTCTGCAAGTGTCACCTCCACTTGCTGGGTACCTGGCTTGGCATCTGCTGAAGTTGGCCAATTCTTCACCATCCCTGGTTGGTGAGAACACTGCTCTGGTACTTGCTTCAGCTACTCACAGTAGTCCCTGGTAATAAGGTGGATGGTCCCTTAGTGGTGACAGCTTCCCGTCTACCTCCGACCACAACAGGTTTTCCGGCCAGTAGAAACGTCACTTCTGGTTGGACTGCAAGCCGCAGTCCCATCCCTACGCTGCTCTCTTGCTTCTGGATAGGCCCCTCAGAGAGCCTTGCAGGCACATGCACCCGGGATAGGCCTCAGACTCCGGCCTAGGAGCAAAACACACATCTACCCAGACAGCTGTCTAGGTGGCACAGAACCCCGATCACCTGACTCCACCCAAATAGGCTCTCCCAGCAGGCCAAGGCACTTAAGAAAATCCCTGCCCATTGGCTGAGATACCCCATATACTCCTAATCTGTACTTGCAATGCCCTTGTCTTAGCTAATGCCACCAGGTACCCGACCACCTAGTGGCAGAAGAGAGAAGTGCAGCAATTCCAGAATTAGGGTAAAGTCAGTTGACCTAGCAATTGACCAAGGCAACTATCACTTGGCAAATAAATGTAAGCGCAACCCTGCCTAAACATCAGGGTGCTACATAAATAACAATGGAAAAATTTAAGTAGCTGCTGTCTCTGCGTGCCTGCCGAAATGCGAGACTGCAGTTGCGTTAACCAGCATTCCAAGTTTCTGGCGATGCATGTAGCTACTAGGGCTGGCTTTAACCCAATAGAAGAGGCGTCCCAAGCACTTAACAGCACGTCCCCCCTTTTGTCCAAGGGGTTTTTAAGTAGAGACCTTGACCAGCAGTGCATCCAACTTGGGGACCTTATTCCAAGGATGGGCCACGTCCTTCTCGAAGGAGAACCTACGCTTGAGGCTACCTGAGAAGAATGGTCTCTTTTCCGGATGCGCCCACTCCAGCAAGATCAACTCCACAAGAGACAGGAAAACCCTGGCCTTCCGCACACTAGACCCTTGGTACATGAGGTTGTGCTTTGAGAGTTGTACCGCCTCCTCCCAGATTTCCAAGGTGTTATAGGATTGCCTTGAGCAAGTCCCCCACATCGTCCAGTGACAACCTGTACCTGGACCCCCTGGCGGAATCATCCCCTCCCTCCAAGTCAGACGGCGAGTCTGCCTGAGAGGAGGCGAGCGACCTGGGTTCCCAATCCCTATCCCCCTCTTTCAGACTCGGTTCTGACAGGGAAGGCATACTCACTGCCCTGGATAGGGATGTAGAAGGACCCTGCATCCTAGCCATCATCCCTTTAAAAGGATTGGAACATGGATGCAAGCTCATCCTTAATGGACGCAAGGATTTTATGACATGCCATCATTGAATCAACCTTGACCAGTCTGACACATAGGGCAAAGTGGTTTCTCCTAAATGGTGCCCAACTTTCACCTGCATACAGCACATCTTCTCCTAGGAGGCTGCATCTGGGCCTTGTCCTGGTCTTTAACCTAAAAGCCAAAAAGAAATAAACGCCCATGAGTGCCCGCCCCTGACCTTCACCACCACTGTGCTTGGAGTCAAACAGAGGATGTGCCCAGACCTTCACCTGTGACTCCCCACCCAGGGTCACAAGACCCCTACCCCCCCACCCCCAGAGTAATGGACACCCCTCACCATGCTTACCTGGGAGTTGCCGGGGCCAGAAGAACCGAGTCAATCGCCTGAGATGCTGCAGTGCCCTCCATGGCTCCTCGGTGTGTGCCACCGCCTCTGCAGGGTCTTCACTGGCTCTGAATGCCTGAATGTTCACCCGCCACGCCCAGGAGACCGTAACCTTGAATCTGCGCCCCCTGATGCGGCTCCACTGGAAGCCGCGCCACTTCCTCTAGTTGGAGCACAGAAGCCCCGCCTCCGACGCACATCCTCCCTGCCCATATCCAGAAGTACCAGGTGAACAGGCGCCACTTCCAGCGCGCCAAGAACACACAGATGGGCGCGCCCACCCGTCGGACCGAGGGCCACTGACTGGAGGGCTGAAGGAGGAACTACTAGCCAACAATAGCCGGGTTTAAACATTATGTGCAGCGTGATGGCGGTGGGGCCCTGCCACATCCTCCCGGGGTCCAACTCTGAGTTCACGGCAGCAGTGGGACCAACAGCCCTACTCCTCCCTAGCTGTACCGAGTGGTGCTTGCAGGCAGAGAAGGCAACGTCAGGGGCTCACTCAAGACAGCCCTGAGACATGGAGCTCCCAACATGCTCCCTTAACATCCAGCAGCAAAAACGAAAGGGGGAGGCCTGGAGGACCACCTTTAGACAATTTGGTTGAACGCGTTTCCTGTTCTGGAGGGAGGAGCCCAATGTCTCAGAGGCTGTCCTGGAAGACAGAAAAAAAAATTGGGAGGAGACACACACACACACATATATATATTATGTGTGTATGTGTGTATATGTGTTATATTATATATGTTATATTATATGTATATATTATATTTTTTCTTCTTTTAAGCGTCAAGAGCGATCGCACCACACATGTGAGGCATCACTGAACATCAGAGCGAGAGCAATAATTCTAGCACCAGACCCCCCTTTTTGACCAAGTGATAACCTGTAAAGGCTTTTAAAGTATAAAAAGTATCGCCTGTGGATCATTTATTGTACTGTACTCTGTCGCTGTTCCATGGGCATGCGCAATTTTAAAGCGAGACATGTTTGGAATATAATTACTCAGCGCAACACACACACACACACACACACACACACACACACACACACACGGGATGAGCCGAACACCCCCGGGTTCGGTTCGCACCAGAACCTTTGAACGGACCGAAAGTTCGCACGAATTTTCGAACCCTATTCGTTACAATGGACGCGAACGTTTGAAATCAAAATTGCTAATTATAACGGCCAATATGCAGGTTAATGTCATAAAACAGGTTTTGGGACCCGGGTCCTGCCCCAGGGGACATATATCAATGCAAAAAAGAACTTTTAAAAACTAAACGTTTTTTCGGGAGCAGTCATTTTAATGATGCATAAAGTGAAAAAAAAAGTGAAATATTCCTTTAAATATGGTACCTGGGGGGTGTCTAAAGTATGCCTTTGAAGTGGCATGTGTTTCCTGCGTTTAGAACTGGCCCTGCACAAAATTACATTTGTAAAAGGAAAAAAAGAAGCCATTTAAAACCACTTGAAGCTTTAATGTCATGTCTTATCCTGGCCATATGGCTGAAAATCCTTGAGAAAAATGGCATGGCTACCCCATCACCCCCCCCCCCCCCCCCCCCCACCCCAGCCCCTTTGGGTCTTGTATGGATATTAAGGGGGACCCCGCACCCAAAATAAAACCCTATACCTACAACCCTATATACTCTGAAAAGCAGTATATAGGCGGTGCAAACAAGAGAGGGACTGTAGGTTTGTTCTTAAGAAGAATCTGAACAGGTACATTTTGAAGTGTAGCTCCATCCAAAAAAAATCTATTTTTAAGCTTATTGGAGAACATAGGGAGGGGTTATTACCCCTGTAACATTTGCTGTCTTTGCACATCTGTTCAGAACATTTCACCTCACTTTCCGTCCCAATGACAAATGTTTTTGGAAAAGTGGGGTTTTAATTGAAACAAGGATTGGTGATAAAGCATCAATATAGAGGAGATACCTTTTTCCCAAACTAAATGTAACAGGATGGAATTTCCCTTCCTAGGGGTAGATTTCCTCTCACTTCCTGTTTTCTCCTTCCGTTTGCAAGTAGGAGTCGTTTGTAAGTTGGATGTTTGAAAGTAGGGGCCTGCCGTATATACTCTGCAGAAATTTGCCCATTAGATGTTGGTGTGGCCACAACACTGTAAGCACTCACAGTTACTCTTGGTGGGCACAGGAATTGGCCCTGCTGTGAATTATTAGATCAAGATTTGTAATTGCATGCACCTGTTGAACAGGGCAGAAAAATTGGGCCTTCGTGGTGGTGGACGGTGTTGCCACAAAACTGTAAGCCCTCACAGTTACTCTTTGTGGGCACAGGAATGGGCCCTGCTGTGAACTATTAGATCAAGATTTGTAATTAAACGCCCCTGTTAAACAGGGGCTGAAAAATTGTGCCTTAGGCAACGGTGCTGGTGCCACAACACTGCAACCCCTCACAGATACTGTACTTGGAGCACAGCAGTCAGACCTGTTACGAAGCATTTTTAAAAAAAATTGTAATTACACGCCCCTGTTATACAGGGGCTGAAAAATTGTGCCTTAGGCACTGGTGTGGTGGCACCCAGAAACAAAAATGTTCTTCCAAGCTATCAAGGAATGGATCATTGAGGAGGAGGAAGAGGATAGTCAGTGAACATAACAGGACAGTCACTCAGCATCAGCATAGGCAGTCTTGAAGGGATGTGACATTATAAATTATTCAGTTATATCCACTTCAGGTGCCTGGTAGCTGGTGGTGATCCAAGACTGATTCATTTTGATGAAGGTCAGTCGATCAACCGAGTCGGTGGACAGGCGCACCCTATGATCGGTGACAAATCCTCCAGCAGCACTGAATGTGCGTTCGAAAGAACGCTGGAGGCAGGACAGGCCAGTAGCTCAAATTGCATACTGTGCAAGCTCTGGCCAGTGATCCATCCTCAAGACCCAGTAAGCCAGAGGATTTTCGGTGGGAAAGGTGTCCAAGTCTGACCTTGCCCCTAGGTATTCCTGCACCATGTATATCAGACGCTGGCGATGGTTGCTGGAACCGATCATACCTTGGGGCTGCGGACTAAAAAATTGTCTGAACGCATCGGTCAGACGTCCACCTTCCCCACCGCTCCTTCTGCTACTGACCGAAGCCTCAGCAACTCGTCGTCCAGGACCAGGAGTTTGTAACCTCCCAGTTTCTGGGAACGCGTTGCACAGACCTTTCTGCAAGGCCTCCCTGAGATGTCTCATCCTCTGCTCCCTCTGCGACAGCAAGATAAGGTCCGCAACCTTACCCTTGTACCGTGGATCAAGGAGAGTGGCCAGCCAGTAATGGTCCCTCTCCTTGATCCGAAGAATACGAGGATCCTTCCGCAGGCTTTGCAGGATCAGGGAGGCCATGCAACGTAGGTTAGCTGAGGCATTCGGTCCGGAGTCTTCTGGGACACTGAGGACGACATGATCGCCAGCCACCTCCTCCCAGCCACGTACAAGTCCACTGGTTTGTTGGGACTGTACATCATCCCTAAAAGACTGCTGATGCTGAGTGCCAGGCTCCACCTCCATGCTCACACAATCCTCCTCCTCCTGTGTGATGGGTGGGACAGAAGGAACACTGTCTGGATAAAGGGGGCCTTGAGAGGCAAGGAAGTCCTCCTCTTCCTGCCTCTGTTCTGCCTCAAGTGCCCTGTCCATTATCCCACGCAGCGTATGCGCTAACAGGTGGACAAGAGGTACAGTGTCACTGATGCATGCACTGTCACTGCTCACCATCCTCGTGGCCTCCTCAAATGGTGACAGGACAGTGCATGCATCCCTGATCATGCTCCACTGGCGTGGGGAAAAAAAGCCAAGCTCCCCTGACCCTGTCCTGGTGCCGTAGTCGCAAAGGTACTCATTGATGGCCCTCTGCTGCATGTGCAGTCGCTGCAGCATGGCCAACGTTGAGTTCCACCTGGTGGGCATGTCACATATTAGGCGGTTCTTGGGCAGGTTCAACTCCTTTTGCAGCTCAGCCAGCTGAGCACTGGCATTATACGATCGGCGGAAATGCACACAGACTTTCCTGGCCTACCTCAGGACATCCTGTAAGCCTGGGTACCTGCCCAAGAACCGCTGCACCACCAGGTTGAGGACGTGAGCCATACAGGGCACATGGGTGAGCTGCCCCTGTCGCAGGGCAGAAAGGAGGTTGGTGCCATTGTCAGAAACCACCATTCCTGGCTTAAGCTGGCATGGCGTCAACCACCTCTCGGCCTTGCCCTGCAGAGCTGCCAGAACCTCTGCCCCAGTGTGGCTCCTGTCCCCCAAACACACCAGCACAAGCACGGCATGGCATCTTTTTGCCTGCGTACTTGCGTAGCCCCTTGTACGCCTACGGAGCACCGCTGGTTCCGAGGGCAGAGCACTCGAAGAGGCCATGGAGGAAGAAGAGGAGGGGGTGGAGGAGAGAGGTGTGTCACAACCAGTAGTAGCATTTTGGAGGCGTGGTGGCGGAACAACCTCCAACACTACTGCACCTTGTCCTGCATCCCTCCCAGCTTCCAATAGAGTGACCCAATGGGCCGTGAAAGACAGACAACGTCCCTGTCCATGCCTGCTGGACCATGAGTCAGCGGTAATATGCACCTTACCGCTGACCGCCCTGTCCAGCGAGGCATGGACATTGCCTTCCACATGCCGGTAGAGAGACGGAATCGCCTTCCGTGAGAAAAAGTGGCGTTTGGGAACCTGCCACTGAGGAACCGCACATTGAACAAACTCACGGAAGGGGGCCGAGTCTACCAACTGAAAAGGCAGCAGTTGAAGTGCTAGCAATTTAGCAAAGCTAGCATTCAACCGCTGGGCATGTGGATGGCTGGGAGTATACTTCTTTCGACGGTCCAGCAGCTGGGGCAGGGAAATTTGCCTGCTACAATCGGACGTTGGTGTACTGCAAGTACTTGGTTGTGACACACCTAATTCTACACCTTCAGTCCTCTCAGAGCAGCTTTCAGAGAGGACTGAAGATATAGTGGGGATGGAGATCCCAGCTGATGAGGAGCAAGGAGAGGTCCGCTTTGTTCTTTGGTGTGGGTCTTTAATGTGCGCTTGCCAACGAGCTGCATGGCAGGTCGACATATGTCTGGTCATGCTTGTGGTGCCCAAGTGGCTGATGTTTTAGCTCCGCGAGATACGCTTGAGACAAATATTGCAAATAGCAGTGGTGCGATCTGATGTACTCGTCTGAAAAAAGGCCCACACCAAAGAACTTTTGTGATAACGTGCAGAGGCAGCGCCCTGCACAGGCGGAGCTCTGCGGTGCGATTCAGTTGGTGTGCTGGCCTCTAGCTGGCCTCCGGAGGGCATCCTGCCTCGTTGGACATGTGCTGCCACATCCTCCTCCTGCTCTCTCCCTTCAGGCAGCCACGTGGAGTCAGTGACCTCATCATCCCCTCCCTCTTCACCACTAGAGCAAACCTGGCAGTAAGCTGCAGCTGGTGGAACATGACTGCCAGATTGCTGTCCTTCAGCATTCCTTCTCTTTGCGCGCACACTACTGCCTTCCTCAAGCTGGGTATCATCATCCGAGCCTTCAAATCGTTGGGCATCCTCCTGGAGCATGTACCCAACACTGTGCTCAAACAGTTCGGGGGACTCCTCAGGAGGACATGGTGGGTCTAGGGAAGGGGTGCCTGATGATGCCATTGAGTACGCGTTGGCAGCTGCTCTGCCAGTACCCTGAGCATGGGTGAGAGAGGATGAGGATGAGGATGAGGAGGGCTTGGTCATCCATTCTACCAAGCCTTCGGCGTGATGCGGCTCAACATGTCCAGCTGCCGAAAACAAAGACAAGCGTGTCCCATGGCCACGTGCTGATGACGATGCACGACCACGTCCACGACCAGCACTGTTGTCTCTAGAAACAGAGCCTGCTTGCCCTGTGTTCTTGCCTCGGGACTGTCTGCCTCTCCTTGGCAGTCTTCCAGCCATTGTAGTGGGTAGTGTATATTGTGCTGGAGTCACAGCACACACACCAACTCCTGCAGATGGATGCCTTAGATGACAGCAACAGGGCCCTATGGCAGATAGAGGCTACCTTAGATGACAAGAACTGGGCTGACACACACACAAACACACTATAGCTCCTATGTGTGCTGACACAAACACACTATAGCTCCTATGTGTGCTGACACAAACACACTATAGCTCCTATGTGTGCTGACACAAACACACTATAGCTCCTATGTGTGCTGACACAAACACACTATAGCTCCTATGTGTGCTGACACAAACACACTATAGCTCCTATGTGTGCTGACACAACACACTATAGCTCCTATGTGTGCTCACAACACACTATAGCTCCTATGTGTGCTCACAACACACTATAGCTCCTATGTGTGCTCACAACACACTATAGCTCCTATGTGTGCTCACAACACACTATAGCTCCTTTGTGTGCTGACAACACACTATAGCTCCTATGTGTGCTGACACAAACACACTATAGCTCCTATGTGTGCTGACACAAACACACTATAGCTCCTATGTGTGCTGACACAAACACACTATAGCTCCTATGTGTGCTGACAAAAATATAGCTCCTATGTGTGCTGACACAAACACACTATAGCTCCTATGTGTGCTGACACAAACACACTATAGCTCCTATGTGTGCTGACACAAACACACTATAGCTCCTATGTGTGCTGACACAAACACACTATAGCTCCTATGTGTGCTGACACAAACACACTATAGCTCCTATGTGTGCTGACACAAACACACTATAGCTCCTATGTGTGCTGACACAAACACACTATAGCTCCTATGTGTGCTGACACAAACACACTATAGCTCCTATGTGTGCTGACACAAACAAACACACTATAGCTCCTATGTGTGCTGACACAAACACACTATAGCTCCTATGTGTGCTGACACAAACACACTATAGCTCCTATGTGTGCTGACACAAACACACTATAGCTCCTATGTGTGCTGACACAAACACACTATAGCTCCTATGTGTGCTGACACAAACACACTATAGCTCCTATGTGTGCTGACACAAACACACTATAGCTCCTATGTGTGCTGACACAAACACACTATAGCTCCTATGTGTGCTCACAACACACTATAGCTCCTATGTGTGCTCACAACACACTATAGCTCCTATGTGTGCTCACAACACACTATAGCTCCTATGTGTGCTGACAAAAAAATGTAGCTCCTATGTGTGCTCACAACACACTATAGGTCCTATGTGTGCTGACAAAAAAATGTAGCTCCTATGTGTGCTCACAACACACTATAGCTCCTATGTGTGCTGACACAAACACACTATAGCTCCTATGTGTGCTGACACAAACACACTATAGCTCCTATGTGTGCTGACACAAACACACTATAGCTCCTATGTGTGCTGACACAAACACACTATAGCTCCTATGTGTGCTGACACAAACACACTATAGCTCCTATGTGTGCTGACACAAACACACTATAGCTCCTATGTGTGCTGACAAAAATATAGCTCCTATGTGTGCTGACACAAACACACTATAGCTCCTATGTGTGCTGACACAAACACACTATAGCTCCTATGTGTGCTGACACAAACACACTATAGCTCCTATGTGTGCTGACACAAACACACTATAGCTCCTATGTGTGCTGACACAAACACACTATAGCTCCTATGTGTGCTGACACAAACACACTATAGCTCCTATGTGTGCTGACACAAACACACTATAGCTCCTATGTGTGCTGACACAAACACACTATAGCTCCTATGTGTGCTGACACAAACACACTATAGCTCCTATGTGTGCTGACACAAACACACTATAGCTCCTATGTGTGCTGACACAAACAAACACACTATAGCTCCTATGTGTGCTGACACAAACAAACACACTATAGCTCCTATGTGTGCTGACACAAACAAACACACTATAGCTCCTATGTGTGCTGACACAAACACACTATAGCTCCTATGTGTGCTGACACAAACACACTATAGCTCCTATGTGTGCTGACACAAACACACTATAGCTCCTATGTGTGCTGACACAAACACACTATAGCTCCTATGTGTGCTGACACAAACACACTATAGCTCCTATGTGTGCTCACAACACACTATAGCTCCTATGTGTGCTCACAACACACTATAGCTCCTATGTGTGCTCACAACACACTATAGCTCCTATGTGTGCTCACAACACACTATAGCTCCTATGTGTGCTGACAAAAAAAAATGTAGCTCCTATGTGTGCTCACAACACACTATAGGTCCTATGTATGCTGACAAAAAAATGTAGCTCCTATGTGTGCTCACAACACACTATAGCTCCTATGTGTGCTGACAACACACTATATCTCCCATGTGTGCTGACAAAAAAAATATAGCTCTATGTGTGCTGACAACACACACACTAGCTCCTATGTGTGCTGACACAAACACAATATGGCTCCTGCCTGCCTGGGATGGGACAGAAGGTTGGGACAGAAGGTTGGGACGCAATGCTGTTCTAACAGCACTGCAATGGGTGCTACTGCAATGCTGTACTAACAGCACGCACACACCAGACTAATCCCCAGCAGCAGATTATGTCACACTCAGCAGTGCAATCAGCAGCAATGATCAGTATTGAATGAATCAGCAATGGTTTAGCAATGAAGAAATCATTCAGCAGACTGCCTATTCACTCTTCTAAAAGCCGGAACACATGTGCCCTGGGCCGACGGCGTGGCGGCCTTTTATAGAGAGGGGCGTGTACTAAAGCCCCTGAGCTTTAATTGGCTACAGGCGTCCTGCCTGTAGCCAATTATTGCTCTCCTCGCTGCCGGCGCTGTGATTGGCCAAGCATGCGGGGTCACAGTGCTTGCTTGGCCAATCATCAGCCAGCAATGCACTGCGACGGCCGCAATGCATTGCGGGCCGCTCGCATCACACGAATGTGATGCGAACGGCCCAAATAGTTCTGGGCTCGCCGAGCGGGCGAACGCCCGGTGCTCGATTCGAACGTGGGTTCGAATCGAGCACCGGGCCCATCCCTAACACACACACACACACACACCACACACCACACACACACACACACACACACACACACACACACACACACACACACACACACACACACACACACACACACACACAACACACACACACACACACAAGACTGACTGTAAAATAAGCGATCAGACTGCTACCAAACAAAGCAACATACATCAAGCTAACAAAAAGATCCCACGGCTGATCTTGCCAAAGAAGCCGACACTCTGATCTCGACTGCCTTTCAGGAAGGCATAATCACCAAAAGAGTTCCTTCTTATGAAAAGGCATTCTACCATCTACCAAAGATACATACAAAACCTACAACATCCCCCAGGTAGACCTATTGTAGCATCAAAGTATAGTGTCACCTCAGGCTTTAGTCTATATATAGATCAATTTTTGCAACAGATTCCAATTACATTTCTAATGTATATCAGTGATGAACACACCTATTGGAACTTCTGTCCCCTTACAAAATGGGAGCCAATGTATGTTTGACTCTCACTTGATGTTAGCGCTCTCTATACCTCCATCCCCCACAGTTTTGGCCTAATGGCCTTGGAACTAATTGCTGGCCATGGATCCACTCATTAACCCTTGCCAGGCAACTTATTGTGGAAGCCTCTAAATTTTGCCTGACAACTATTTTACCTTTAATGGATAAATATTACTCTCAACAAGGCACTGCCATGGGAGCAAATTTCGCTCCCTTAAATGCTAACCTGGCCATGGGTTTTTGGGAAAAATCACCACATCCACAAAGACAATCCCTTTTCAGCCAACATTATTTTCTTTGGGAGGTACATAGATGACTTCATTATCTGGGATGGTGCCCCCGATCCCATTACCTCATTTGTTCAATATTGTAACACATATGGGTTGTCATTCACATTTATAACCAACCCGACTTCACTGGCCTTTTTGGACCTAGAATTAGGACATGGCCAGACCATCTATGCCAAGAATTATGTAAAACCCATGGCTGGCAACTCTTCTCTACATTTCAAGAGTTATTATCCGAAATGGATCCAAAATATATAGGACAGGCCAATTCTGTCATCTTAGGATAGTAGAGACACTGATTATGTTGAAGTTAGTGCCAACTTGGAGAACATTTCTTGATAAGCAGTACCCGAAAGCCTGGTGGAAGAAGCATACGAATTGTACCTCCATGGAAAACATCCAAAAACCAACCAACCTCCAAAAGACTGTTCAACCAGGTTAATAACCACTTTCCATTCTAAAACACAAAAAGATGGAAAAGATTGTCAAACCATTGGGATATTCTACAGCAGGACTGAGTTACATACCGTAGGGCCCCAAATCTGAAGAACAAAATTGCCCCAAGTAAACTCAAATCAACCATAGTTTCACCATCTGTACCTATTTTAATACCCATAGTGGGCATGTATCAATGCCGGAAAGCACTATGCAAGACCAGCAAATTTGTATAGCATATAGCAAAATCATTCCGCACCAAAAGGAAAAACCTATTTACAAAGAGTTCTATAACTATTGATCTGATTATGTTGTCTATGGCCTCACTTGCCCCTGTGATCTAATCTATGTGGGCTGAACAATTCGAGCCCTAAGGCAAAGATTCAGTGAACACAGATGGTTCATTGAGGGTGGTATGGACCCACAGTATCCCAAGACATTTTGCAGAGGCCCACCATAAATCTACTGTGGGACCAAAAGTATGGGTCATCGAACAGATCTCTCTGTAGCCGGAAAAAAAAAGAACTGCCAGGAGAGACCTACCGGATATACAGTTTAGATGCCCTCTCACCAGGGGGTATCAATGAAGGTATAGAAATAGCTACCATTCTCTAATGTAATATCAATTTTTTGAATAGATCCAATTACGCCACATACCATATACAGTCAGGTCCATAAATATTGGGACAGCGACACAATACTAATCTTTTTGGCTCTATACCCCACCACAATGAATTTGAAATAAAACGAACAAGATGTGCTTTAACTGCAGACTTTCAGCTTTAATTTAAGGGTATTTAGACGGTGTAGGAATTACAACAGTTTGTATATGTGCCTCCCACTTTTAAAGGGACCAAAAGTAATGGGACAGATTAACAATCAGCCAAACTTGCAATACTTGGTTGCAAATACTTTGCAGTCAATTACAGCCTGAAGTCTGGAACGCATAGACATCAGACTCTGGGTTTCATCCATGGTGATGTTCTGCCAGGCCTCTACTGCAACTTTATTCAGTTCCTGCTTGTTCTTGGGGCATTTTCCCCTTCAGTTTTCTCTTCAGCAAGTGAAATGCATGCTCAATCGGATTCAGGTCAGGTGATTGACTTTGCCATTGCATAACATTCCATTTCTTTCCCTTAAGGCCCCTTTCACACTGGGGCGGGGAGCCGCGGTGACGGTAAAGCAGCGCTATTATTAGCGCTGCTTTACCGTCGTTTTAACCACGGTATTCGGCCGCTCGCGGTGCGGTTTTACCCCCCGCGAGCGGCCGAAAAAGGGTTAAACACCCCTGCAGAGCGCCGCCGTAGCGGCGCTATGCGACGGTATTGCCGCGGTTTTACCGCGGTTTCCCATTCAAATCAATGGGAAGGAGCGGTGAACACACCGCTCCTATACCGCTCCAAAGATGCTGCTAGCAGGACTTTTTTTGCCGTCCTGCTAGCACACCGGTCCAGTGTGAAAGCCCGCTGGCTTTCACACTGGAGTTAAAGGGGCCGGATTTTTTCAGGCGGTGAACAGGCGCTATTTTTAGCGCTGCACCGCATGAAAAATGCCCCAGTGTGAAAGGGGCCTAACCGGTTCCCGACCGGCGCACAACGATATACGTCGGCAGAATGGCACGGACAGGCAGGAGGGCGTATATACAAGTCCCTCCTTAATGCCGTCCGAGCCATCGGGAGCGGCGTGCACCCGCGCCGGTCGGGACCCCCGTGAGGCCGGTCGCGGTTTCCCGCGGACTCGATCGCCGCGGGGACACCCGCGATCGTCTCACGGGAAGGCAGAACGGGGAGATGCGGAGATAGACAGCATCTCCCCGTTCTGCCTAGCAACTAGTGACGCCCTGTGATTGGAGCAGAGATCAGCATTCACTAGCTGACAGCCACGCCCCCCCACAGTAATAAACACACCCCTAGGCATACTTAACCCCTACACTGCTCCTTGTGGTTAACCCCTTCACTGCCAGTGTCATTTATACAGGAATCAATGCATTTAAATAGCATTGATTGCTGTATAAATGACAATGGTCCCAAAAATGTGCCAAAAATGTCCGATGTGTCCGCCATAATGTCGCAGTCACAACAATAATAAAAAAAAAAAAAAAAAAAAATCGCTGATCAACGCCATTACTAATAAAAAAAAAAAATTATTAATAAAAATGCTATAAAACTATCCCCTATCTTGTAAACGCTATAACTTCTGCGCAAACCAATCAATAATCGCTTATTGCGATTTTTTTTTACCAAAAATATGTAGAAGAATAAGGATCTTATAACGTTTTTTTTTTATATATTTTTGAGGGATATTATAGCAAAAAAAAAAAAAAAAATGCGTTTTTCTTCAAAATTGTCACTTTTTTGTTTATAGCGCAAAAAAAAAAAAAACGCAGGGGCGATCAAATACCACCAAAAGAAAGCTCTATTTGTGGGGGAAAAAAAAGGACATCAATTTTGTTTGGGAGCCACGTCGCACGACCGCGCAATTGTCAGTTAAAGAGACGCAGTGCCGGATCGTAAAAAGGGGCCTGGTTCTTTGGCTGCAAATTGGTCTGGTCTGAAAGTGGTTAAACTCTTTGGTTGCTTTCGCAGTATGCTTTGGGTCATTGTCTATCTGCACTGGGAAGCACCGACCAATGAGTTCTGAAGCATTTTGCTGAATATGAGCAGATAATATTGCCCGATACAGTTCAGAATTCATCCTGCTGCATTTGTCAGCAGTCACATCATCAATAAATACAAGAGAACCAGTTCCATTGGCAGCCATACATGCCCACGCCATGACACTACCACCACCACCATGCTTCACTGATGAGGTGGCAAACTCTAATCTGGCCTTCCTGTTTTTGAGGCTCACCAATGGTTTACATCTTGTGGTGTACATCCCTCTGTATTCCCTCTGGTGAAGTCTCATCTTGATTGTTGACTTTGACACACATACACCTACCTCCTGGAGAGTGTTCTTGATCTGGCCAACTGTTGTGAAGGGTGTTTTCTTCACCAGGGAAAGAATTCTTCGGGCATCCACCACAGTTTTCTGTGGTCTTCCGGGTCTTTTGGTGTTGCTGAGCTCAGTGCAGTCTCTCTTTTTAAGGAAACACTCCTTAGAACACACAATTAACCCCTTGATCGCCCCCTAGTGTTAACCCCTTCCCCAGCAATGACATTTATACAGTAATCAGTGGCTTTTTTTAGCTCTGATCGCTGTATAAATGTCAAGGGTCCCAAAAATAAATGTCAAAGTGTCCGATCTGTCTGCCGCAATGTTGCAGTACTGCTAAATCGCCATTGCTAGTAAAGAAAAAAAATAATTAAAATGCTATAAATCTAACCTATTTTGAGGACGCTATAACTTTTGCGCAAACCAATCAATATATGCTTATTGCAATTTTTTTACCAAAAATATATAGAATACATATCATCCTAATCTGATGAAGACATTTTTTTTTTTTTTGCTATAATAAATATCCCAAACATTAAAAAAAAATAAAGTGTTTTTCAAATTTGTCAAAGGTGATCAAATACCACCAAAACAAAGCTCCATTTGTGGGATATAATAAAATATTTACAAAAACGTGAGGGGTGTACTCACGTCTGAGATACAATACTGTATATACAGAGCAAAACATGCACTGAAAACAGAATGTCCAGTATAGCAACTCCTGAAATCAGTGCTGCCTCCCTACTGTGCCCCTATAAGTGCTGCCTGAGACTCAAAAGGCCCGGCCAGCAAGGCCTGGATTTTGGCAAACTGCAATAATGTGGCACCAATGCTGGTAGTAAAGTTAATCAATTTTT
Organism: Lithobates sylvaticus; assembly: GCA_028564925.1. Taxonomy (NCBI): domain Eukaryota; kingdom Metazoa; phylum Chordata; class Amphibia; order Anura; family Ranidae; genus Lithobates; species Lithobates sylvaticus. Next base: position 337,423,812 of record CM053026.1, on the reverse strand, counting down.
GTTGCAGAGAATTCTTAAAATCTGACTTGTATTTTAGTGCAGTACTTCTAGGAAAATCAGTGAGCATATCACAAGCCGGAATTTACATTTCTGGGGGGTGTTCTCTACATCCACTGTGTACAGAATGCCTCAGAGTTCCCATATTGGATCAAATCTTACAGAAAATTTTATAGCTTCAGATTGAAAAGGAAAGGTAATTTTTTTTATTAAACGTTCAATATGGCTTATGTTGCAATAGCATGTGCCATTTTTTTTTCTATTTTCTCCCCATAAGAGTGGAGTTACCCTTTAAGGCATCCCATGATGCTTTACAATACACAGATAAAATATACTCCCTTCTACTAGTACCCTCATCCAGCTTTATATAGTCTGAGGGATATAAAGATTCATTGCATTTGTATAGCTGAATGAGGTTTATGTTTGAAAATGTCATGACAATATGATGCATGAATACGATACAATACTTATTCATAGTATTCCCTGTACTTCTGTGGAAGCAGATTTATTCTGAGCAAGCCATGAAGAAAATGCATCATCAGCACTATTCTGGAAGGAAGAAGCCTTTCACTCCTCAGAATGAAGGTACTAAGTGCCTGGAGTATATTCTATGTAATGTAACACATCATGGAAGTACTGTTCTAGTAGATTTTATTGATTGTAATTAATACATTTTTTACACATTCATTTTTTAAATGACGCCCTTAAAAGAGGAATTGTAAAGGTTGAGTTTTATTTAACTTTTTTTAAATGACATACTTGCCTCCACTGTGCAGCTCGTTTTGCACAGAGTGGCCCTGATCCTTGTCTTCTGGAGTCCCTCTGCGGCTCCTCCCCGCATCGTATAACCCACCTAGGAGAAGCGCTCTCCTGGGGGGTTACCTTGCAGGCGTGCTCCCGAGTCCAGCATTCGGCGTCCATATACACGAATGCTGGACTCGTCGTCATTGGATTTGATTGACAACAGCCAATGGCTGCGCTGCTATCAATCTATCCAATCAAGAGCAGAGAACCCCAGGCAGAGGAAGAGCGCATCCCCGTCGGGGTGAAATTCCAGGGCTCAGGTAAGTAAAACAGGGGGGGGGGGGGGGGGGGAAGGTCACTGCCAGATGTTTTTTCACCTTAATGCATTAAGGTGAAAAAACACGAGGGTTTACAACGCCTTTAAAGAGGAAGCAAAGCCTCTTAAAAAAAAAAAAAATAAAAAGACACCCTGCAAGGCAAAGGCATAATGACTTACCTGAAAATGAAGCGCCCGAAGCGATTCTCATCCACGATCTTCTGCGTCGCCATCAAACCCGGAGTGACTTCCGGGTCTCGCCGCTCCAGCGCTGTCATTCACTGGAGTGGCGATGACGTCACTCTCGCGCATGCGCAGGAAAGTGGCATATGGCCGTGAACCCGGCATGCGCAGTGCGCCTGCGCGCCGCTGTCTACGACCATGTAGGTTTAGGAGATATTTATTGGACCTACAGGTAAGCCTTAATCTAGGTTTACCTGTAGGTCAAAGTGGTTTGTAAGGGTTTACAACCACTTTAATGCCCCATATTGTGCCAGAGTGTATTTGTACTACATAAATAGGATGTGGTGTCTAAAAAAAAAAAAAAAAAAAAAATTTAGGAACCTAATCATATAGGTTGTTCTATCCATTGTAAACAACATTCCATGGACCGCCAACAAAAACAAAGGAGAAAAAAAAAAACCCATAACACATGAGTTTATAGAAAGCGCACAATCATGACAGGGATACAGACAGCAATAGAAACCTAGCATAGTATCTAACCCCTCACTATCTATAGGCGTTTTTTTTTTTTTTAACCTTAACCACTTCAGCCCCGGACCAATTTGCAGCCAAAGGACCAGGCCCCTTTTTGAGATTCGGCACTGCGTAGCTTTAACTGACAATTGCACGGTCATGCGACGTTGCTCCCAAACAAAACTGGCGTCCTTTTTTGCCCACAAATAGAGCTTTCTTTTGGTGGTATTTGATAGCCCCTGCAGTTTTTATTTTTTGCACTATAAACAAAAATAGAGCGACAATTTATAAATAATAAATAAATATCCCCAAACAAGATATAAAAAAAAAACATTTGTTTTCCTCAGTTTAGGCCGATACATATTCTTCTACATTTTGGTAAAAAAAAGAAAAAAAAAAAAAAAAAAAAAAAAAAAAATCGCAATTAGCGATTATTGATTGGTTTGCGCAAAAGTTATAGCGTTTACAAAATAGGGGATAGTTTTATAGCATTTTTATTAATTTTTTTTTTTACTAGAAATGGCGGCGATCAGTGATTTTTATTGTGACTGCGACATTATGGCGGACACATCGGACATTTTGACACATTTTTGGGACCATTTTCATTTATACAGCAATCAATGCTATTTAAATGCATGATTCCTGTATAAATGACACTGGCAGTGAAAGAGTTAACCACTAGGGGGCGGGGAGGGGTTATGGTGTGTGTTTTTTTTTTTACATTAGGGGGCGGGGCTGACGTCTGACATCATTGATCGGCTTTCCCGATTTACACAGACCTCTCCCCGTTCTTCAGCTCTGTGACCCGATCGCCGCTGGTCCCGTGGCCGTTGTCATGGAGCTCCCGACCGGGTCATCAGCGATTCGCCGGCGGCGCGCGCGCGCCCCACGGCTCTTAAAGGGCCACGTACCTGTACGTGGTTTTGCCTAGCCGTGACATTCTGCCGACGTATATCGGCGTGAGGCGGTCGGGAAGCGGTTAAAGTGGTTGTAAACCCTTACATATACCCAGTGAAGTGACTGACTGACCTCACGTGAGAGATTAAACAAATCCTTCTACACAAGTTGTACCCGTTTATCTGCTTTCTTCGCTCCTCTACATTTATTCAAAGTCCAGAATTTATACAGGTTGCCCGACTGTCAGAAAAAAGGGGCGGAGAGCTGATCTTACACTCTGCGGAGATCAGTGAGGAAAGCTCAGAGATGATTGGAGGGAAGGAATACGCCCCCTTCACACAGCACACCGGAACAGAACTAAGGCTGTCAATCAGCTGAAGGTACCTCCCTTGTCACCATTTTTCTCTTGGGGTCAGGAAAACTTGTCAGAAGTGATTCATGCCGATAGAGGAACAAAGCAGCAGACAGAAATTACACTTCATGCTCTTAGTTAGACATGTACACATATGCTTTGTTCACGTTTCATGTCTAAGGCGTACAACCACTGGAACCACTTCACATCCGGAAGGTTTACCCCCCTTCCTGACCAGGCCATTTTTTGTAATGTGGCACTGCGTTAGTTTAACCGACAATAGCGCAAATGTGCGACGCAGTACCAAAATAAAAATGTGTCCTTTTTTCCCCACAAATGGAACTAGAAACCAAGAACGACTGACAATTTTAAATTAAAAAAAATCTATATTGTTTACTTTCTGCTCTAAAACACATCCAATAATAAAAAATTAAAAAAAAGTAAAAAATTTAAACCAATATGTATTCTGCTACATATTTTTGGTAAAAAAGCTCAATAAGCGTACATTGATTGGTTTGTGCAAAAGTTACCATGTCTACAAACTATGGGATATTTCTATAATATTATAGCTATATCTATAGCTATATCTATAGCTATATCTATAGCTATATCTATAGCTATATCTATTATTTTTATTTTTTTTTACTAGCAATGGCTGCAATCAGCAACTTCTAGCGGGACTGCAATATTGCAGCAGACAAAAAAATCGGACACCTGACACTTTTTTGGGGACCAGTGACATTACTGCAATCAGTGCTAAAAATATGCACTGTCACTGTACTAATGACACTGGCAGGGAAGAGGTTAACATCAGGGGCGATCAAAGGGTTAAATGTGTGCCTAGCTAATTTTTCAGTGTAGTGGGGGAGATGCATTTACTAGTGGAAGGCATGGATCCATGTCTTCTGTACGGAACAGAATGACAATCTGCCTTGTTTACATAGACAGACTGCCATTCTGTCAGTGTACAGAACGATCAGTGGGTGCCGGCCAACATCAGGTCCACGGGACCTGCTGATCAGCTCTTGCTGTGTAAAATCAGTGTGGGAGCGAGCCGCCGGCAGCATACACTTGCACCCAAAACCCAGAAGTGCAGAATCACATATATATGTGATGCTGCACAGCGCAGCTAGCCTGTAGCAGTAAATCTGCTAAGGGGCGGTCAGCAAGTAGTTAAGGTAAATAATCCAAGTGCAGCCCACCCTTCATACTTACCTGAGCCCAATCTTGATCCAGCACTCTGCTCTACACTTCCTCCTTACTCAGAAGCCCTTTAAAGTGGTTGTAAACCCACAATAAAAAAAAATAAAAAAAAAAGACACCTGCAAGACAAAGGCATAATGAGCTAGTATGCACAGCATACTAGCTCATTATGAAGTACTCAACTTAGATCGAAGCCCCCGTACACTGCTCCTGCAACATTGCTCCCGGAGTTACTTCCGGGTATCGCCGGCTCCAGCTCTGATTGGCTGGAGCCACGATGATGCAACTCCTGCAAGCTGCCGGTTACAGCACACTAGCCGAAGCAATGGCACGAACGTGTGCATGTGCCAATGATGTCGGCACATGCTGATACAGGGGATGGCTCCTAATCCATGCAGGTTTAGGAGATATCCGGGGTAACTACAGGCAAGCCTCATTATAGGCTTATCTGTAGCAAAAAGTGGTTGTAAAGGGTTTACAACCACTTTAAGGCCCCTTTCACACTGGGGCGTTTTTCAGGCGGTACAGCGCTAAAAATAGCGACTGTATACTGCCTGAAAAAAATCCGGCCCCATTCACTCCAGTGTGAAAGCCGGCGGGCTTTCACACTGGAGCGGTGCGCTAGCAGGACGGCAAAAAAAGTCCTGCTAGCAGCATGTTTGGAGCGGTATAGGAGCGGTGTGTTCACCGCTCCTATACCGCTCCTTCCCATTGATTTGAATGGGACACCGCGGTAAAACCGCTATTACGGCCGCTCGCGGGGCAAAACCGCACCGCGAGCGGCCGAAACCCGCGGGCAAAACAACGGTAAAGCAGCGCTAAATATAGCGCTGCTTTACCGTCACCGCGGCTCCCCGCCCCAGTGTGAAAGGGGCCCAAGTGATAGTTACAATACCAATAATGCCTCCATTGCAGAGCTACAGTTGCTAATAGAATCTTCACCATGCAACACTTCCACGTCGAATGCCTAGGCCCCTCCACAGCACTGTGTATGCAGTTCAGTGTATATTCAACAGAAAACTGAACAGGCAGGTTTCCTTCGGGCCATTTCACATGAGCTGCATGGAACCATATTCTCACAACTTTTTGAGATGGGAACAAGGGACATCCATTAGAAAAAGTGTCTAGACATAGGACACAGCCCCTGCCACTCCCCCTTAAAGAATTATACAATATAAAATAATTTGATTTGTTAAACCCATAAGTGCTATTTTTTCCCCCCATTACTATTCCTTTACGCAGACTTTTGGAAATGCAGCAATTTCGAATTTGGATGAAAGGTTTAGCACTGGCAAACATTTTACAGATAAGTCTTGCATTTTATATACAACTATAGATCAGACCAAAATGAGGGACAAATGATGAGGAAAGAGGGACTTTGCTCAAAATCAAGGGACAGTCCCTCAAAATCAAGGGACAGTCCCTCAAAATCAAGGGACAGTCCCTCAAAATCAAGGGACAGTCCCTCAAAATCAAGGGACAGTCCCTCAAAATCAAGGGACAGTTGGGAGCTATGGTGAACTCACAGTGCGATTTCAGCCTGTTTGAATCAGGGCCGGTGCTACCACTAGGCGGACTAGGCAGCCGCCTAGGGCGCATTTCCGCCTAGGGCGCCCTGCCACTGGTGACCCTCTTCCCTCTGTCTGCAGCCAGCAACTCTGTCGGTCACAACACAATAGGCAGGCACTCCCAAAGCCCTCATTACAGTGTCAGAGGCGCATCGGCGGCGGGCGGAGGACTGTGCCACCTGTGACCCATCTAAAGGGATGCCGGGGATGCTCTTCGTCGGTGTTCTCACTTCATCCACAGTGCGATCAGAGCGAAGAACATGGGCAGAGATCCACTAACCCTGATCGCTGGAGGAGGAGGGGGATGGGGGGACGGAGCACACTAGATCCCCGGGACTCCGCCTCTCCTTCCTGGGATCACACTCAGTCCGGTGGCGGCTGGAGCTCCGTGAGGATCAACTTATGAGAGCCACATGTGTGATCTGCTGAGAGGCGGAGAGACACCGAGTCCTCCTGGCTCCTGCTGGTTGTCATCCGCAGCTGCCTGACTACCCATCACCATGGGGTAAGTGAGTCCCGGGACCCCCTCCCCCCACCTGTACATGGATCAGTCCTACTATTACCTATATGCAACTTTCTCTACTGGGGGGTCAGCAATGTGTAATAATGGGGGGGGGGGGGGGGGGGTCACCCTGTGTGGTAATATGTAATAATGGGGTTCCTCCTGTGTAGTGATGGAGGGGTTTACCCTGTGTATTAATGTGGGGTTATCTGTAATAATGGGGGCAACTCTGTGCAGTAATTATGGGGTCACCCCTGTATATTAATGTGGGGTCACCGCTGTGTATAAATGTAGGGTCACTCTATATGTAGTGATATGTAATAATGGGGTTACCCCTGTGTAGTGATGGGGGGGTCACATTCCCTTTTCACATTATTGAGAACTTGCTCCCCCCTGAGGTGTATCGGAGTGTGTGTATTCCCACGTGTCGTGATTTAGGGCAGCCTATTAATATCAATGGGCAGCCATGTTTACGTGAAACGTGCAATAAAGGTGCAGATGTGATTTTTTTTTTTTTTTAAATCGCTTCACACCAATTTGCATTATATTGCAGTGCGGTCTGTTTTGGTGGGCGTGAATACAAGTGTGTTTGCTGCATGTGTGGGGATGCCATTAAAAAAAAAAAACAATGGCACCCATAAATCTCTGTATTTTCATGTGGTGTGGGGAAAATGTGTGATTTTATGTGCCGTCACATGGGTGCTGAGCCCCGCACAGTGTGATGGGACGTTTATCTGTTTGAAGTGTTGAGCTGCATGTATGGAGACACAGCTGTGCTGAGTTTTGAAGTTATGCCTGGTACATCGGACAAATGATTATCTGGGTTTTTTTTCATGCTAGTCTTGCATCAAAAATGAAGAGTTTACTAAAGTTACCAAGATTCTTGTACGACAGAATAAAAATTTGGAAGTGATGTCATGTATTGTATTTTGAAATGGCAACTGTACTGATTAAACAGAAATCATACAATCTGCTATCGTACGAAGACATTTTTAATGCATGTTTGATCGTGTATATCAGATGAACTGTCATGATTGGCTCTGGAACGCTGTGTACAATCAGATTATCGTACGATCGATTCAAAAGCGATATTTTTTGTACAATTTTCTGATCATGTGTACGGGGGGCTTAAGGGGTACCACTGTCTTCATTCAATGCCACATGCCCATCCATGGCGCCTCCGCATCTCCATTCACTTATATAGACAGACTGCACACCGCTCAGCGATGGGTCACAAATGTAACCAATCAGCTCTTCACGCCGTATGGAGCTCCGCACCATTGTGAATGTAGACTTTCAGCTTCACTCCTTTCACACTTTTAGGGCTTGTTCACGTGTGCTTTGGTCTCTGCAGGGTGATCCATGTCCGGATCACTCTTCAGAGAGCATTTGACAGGTTGTATTGCCTCCTCACTACCTGCTTTAACTTCTTGAGTGCCACACTAGTGCATTTCACATGATTGCGGAGTGTTCGCAGAGTGGCCCTTTTCACTTGAACGGGTCATGGTTGATGGGCACTATGCTGAAAGCGACCGGGTATAATTCCAGGGAGGCATCATGCCCCCACATGTGTTCTCTCCCGGGCACTGATGTAAATTTATTTACTTTTGTTATATATATATATATATATATATATATATTTCTTAATTTTTTTTGTATATACAGAATATATGTTTTTAATAATAAGCTGTATATTTGGAGGATTTTTAAATAAACAAAAATATAGACTGCCTGCTGCTGCCTCTGCAGCTGAAGAGGGTAGCAGTTGAGTGTTAAACCATGGAGTTTTATAGTTATGTAGCAGGAGCAGGGCCGGTGCTACCACTAGGCAAACTAGGCAGCCGCTGGTGTTCCTACTCTTTTCTCTATGCAGCAAGCAACTAAGTCTCAGCATCAGCAGGCCGCCACTGCTCCGTTTGTACATAGTGTTAGAGGCACAGCGGCGGGAGAGGACTGTGTCTGTGTCCCAACTCCTGAATGAATGGAAGCAAGCAAACATTCATTGGTAGGCTGCATTTGATGGGCGCTGGTGAGGCTGCATTTGATGGGTGCTTCATTAAAAAGGTGGGGTATACATGGGCAGGGAAAAGGGGGTGGAGTCAGGGGTGGAGCCAAGGGGGGGCGGCAAAATAAGGTTTCGCCTAAGGTGTCAAAAATCCTTGCACCAGCCCTGGTTTGAATGGTGTACTGTAAAAGGACTTAAAGGCAGGGGTCCCCAACCCTGGTCCGTTTGAAACTGGACTGCACAGGAATTCAAATGGAGAGCTGCTGGAGCGCTTTACCGCTCTGTCAGCCGTTTGAACCCAGCTGTGGTAGGGGGCAGTGCCGTGCGCAAGCCAACACACAGCTCCTTTTTACATACTTTATATGAAGCATGCAAAAAAACAAAACACTTCTTTCAGGTGATGTAAATTACCATGCGATTTGGCGCTTTGATAAAATGCAGCATGTATGCATTTTAGTGCAGCCATAGTCTGTTGCAGTGTGAACGGGACACATAGGAAACAATGGTTTCCTGCATGTCCTTGTTGTGACAGACATTTTACATTGCAGTAAAACATTGGTCACGGCACAGCGTGCGAATTAGCCCCACATGATCCAACCACCTGCCGCCCCAGTCTGTGGGAAAAATGGTCTTCCTCTTCCACGAAACCAGTCCCTGGTGCCAAAAACCTTTGCCCTAATGGCTTGTCCACACAAACATTCTTAACCGGTTTTGGAAATGCACCTGGGCAGGTTTCCATTCACCTCAGATATACTGTGTGAGTGACTGTTTACATTTCTCCAGATGCAGGGGTCCTATTAGGATGCACGTCAAGCCATTTGTGTTTGAGCTGAATAGAACATCCAGCGTTTAGCAGCACGCCCAGTGATGCTTGGCCACTTACAGGGTAATTTTTATTTATTTTTTTTAAACTTCAATCCATGTGAATTAAGGCCCCCTTTCACATTGGGGCGTTTTTCAGGCGCTTTAGCGTAAAAAAAAAAAACAAAAAAAAAGCACCTGTAAAGCGACTGAAGGAAGCTGCAACTGCAATCCCAACTGTGCTTTCACAGTGAGGCGCTGCGCCGGCAGGGCGTCAAAAAAAGTCCTGCAAGCTGATTCTTTGCAGCGGTGAATACACCGCTCCTAAAGCGCCCCTTCCCATTGAAATCAATAGGAAGCGCCTGAAAAGCTTCTGCAAAGCGCTTTTGGCAGCGACGCTTTGTGGGCGCCTTTAACCCTTTATTAGGTTCTTCCAGGTCATTAACAGCTTAACCATTACACATTAAACAAAAATCGTTTGTGCTGTTCCCGTACGAGAAAAGTTTGCCCCTTCAGAACGTTTTGTTCGGATGGTCGGAATTGGCTGTTAAAAGTTGCATACACATACGCACGCGCGTGCACACACACACGATCGTTTCTCTGACAAAAATACTTGCCCCATTTTCTTAGACCCCTTTCATATTGGGGCGGATTTCAGGCACTTTAGCACTTAAACCAGCCTCTGCTAAGCGCCTGAAAACTGCCTTCCATTCATTCAAGTGTGACTTGCGGGACGTTCTGAAAAGTCCTGCGATCAGCATCTTTGGGGCGGTTTGGGAGAGCTGCATTTTGCGCTTACAAAACGCCTTGCCCATTGGAATGAATGAGCAGTGCTTCGGATGCATGGCAAAACAGGAGATTTTAATCCCTTCTTTGGGGTTAAAAGCGCCCCGCTAGCAGCCAAAAGGCGCCGCTAAAAACAAGCGGCGCTTTAGCGCCAACGCGGCCCCAGTGTGAAAGGGGTCTTATAGGGTGTAGCAGGCATTAGGCAGATAGAGATGTATTCAATGAGACAAGCACCACATGAGTTCACCAACTAACACAATCAGCAATCAATTTTCCCCAAATGGACCTGCATGTGTGTAGACTTGGGTCGAATTGCTACAACACTTCAGTCAGCTTTAAAAATCAACCTGCTACACCTACATTGCATTTAATAACACATTTAATAACACATTCATTGGGAACATTCACTGAGCTCAACAAGAACTCCATAAAGACCAAAATAACCCAAAACACATAAATGTATAGAAAGAAGAGGCACTACCCATCAGGTGGGCTCTGTATATAGGACAGCACTAAGTGTAGTGGGGTAAATACATAAAGCATGGCTCACCCAGGGCTTCTTTAGGTGGCCCCACTGTCTTGGCAGGCAAGTCACTGGGACTGGTGTCATCACTTTGCTCCCCAGGCACCTCAGGTGGCACATGCTGGAAGTGGCAGTGTGGCCGAACACATTCCCCTGAGCCCCTGATATATGGACAGGGGAGCTGCTGGAAGAACCCTGCAGAATACAACATCACCCACTCTCCCCAAACAAACACTGGGCACATCCCACTTCACCATCTTTTATTGGCTCAAGTCATGAACCAATCACAAAATGACAAAAAAAAAAAAAAATGGGGTGTGTTTTGTTAGGATATTTGTTGTTACATGTCATGGGACATGGGCATTTATATAGTATATGTATGTATGTATAATAATTGGAATATCAGGGTTCCACAGTGAACATATAATAAAGAAACGTGACCAAAAAAAGAAAACATATCAAAAGCAGTTTTTTTGTATTTGAATTACAGCAGGAAAAGTTTTCTGTCTGTTTTTTGTTGTCTGTTTATTTATTGCTAATTGTGTCCCATTTGTGGAAGATTTCCCTTCACCCCCTGCCCCTATAGTCTGCTTTCACACTGCTCCACTGAAAAAATGCACACATGCGTTTTTGCTGGTTTTTTTATGCCTTTCCAGTGCGTTTCTGGTGACTATTACCCAGCATGCACCTGTGAAACTAGGACACGTGACTCAAAAAATTCAACCAAAAAACACAATGCTGGTGCTTTTTGCTGCGTTTTCTATTTGTTTATCCTGTGTTTTTTGGTGCAGTTTTGAAAATCGCACCAAAGATGCCGCTAGCAGGACTTTACAAAGCACACCGCACCTGCAGCAGAGTGGTGTGAAGAGTCCCATTGGATTTAAACGGGAAATATTTTTCCTGCGTTTTTTAAGCAAGGTGTGAAAGGGCCCTTAGACACAACAGGAAGTGAAATGACAAAGATTCAAAATGACAGTTGTCACTGTAGCAGGTGTCCCCATTGAAAGATCTCCCTTTTATTACTTTTCTGGTAGCAAAATGTAATTTTGGATTTTCCATAAGGCCCCATTCACGCCACTGCATCACATTTGTTGCACATTTTTTGCATGCTTTTCCAACTGCAGCTTGGGGTAATACATTCATTTGAATGACCTACCCTTCATGTGACAAAGGTACCAAAGGACGCTCCAGGACCTTTCCTGGCATAGAGCTTTGCATGTTTTGTACACAAAAAAACACATGATTTGGGTGCCATTAACAATTAATGGCACCACAAGTGCGACTCCCATTTTTCACATGTTCCTGAAACCCGTGCAGAAACGCGCATTCCCAAAACATGCAGGTGTGAAGGCAGCCTAACTTTAAGGCTCCATTAACATTTGGCGTTTTGGGATCTCGGGCAGAATTGCAGTGATATCAAATCGCACTCCAGTTGCAAAACGCATGTTCGGATGCCATTCATTTTCAATGGCAACTTAAATGTGGTGCAGTTTTGCCGCGTTTACTGTGCAATCGCGGCAAACCAAACCACCCGCAGCTTGTTGGCCAAAAAGGAGAAGGAGCTTCTTTTGGACGTTTCGCGTGTTGCAATTTATATATGATAATTGCGGCAAAACCACACTGCGCTTTAGGTGCCATTGACAGTAAGTGGCACTAGAACACGTGTTTTGCGAATGCAATGTGATTTGAGATCGCTGCAATTTTGCCCGAGATCCCAAAATGCCAAATGTGAATGGAGCCTCAGTCCCAGTCACAGGGGTCACCAGGACAAATAGAAAGGCTCTTCCTAAAAGGACAGCAGGAGAAACCTTGCAGATGTTCTAAGGCTCTCAGCACTTACTAATTTCAAGTGACAGTTATAATACCAGTACCACCCCCATTGCAGCCATCTTGTCTTTGCTAGAATCTTCAGCATCCAACACTTCCGCATTTGGTGAATGCTGGCATCTTCCTGCATAGCTGTGCCCCCACCCCCAGAATCTAGTGATACAGCCGCCAGGAGAGGAGCTATTACATGTGGCGGCCTGGCAGGAAGGCTGAGGTACCTGACACACCTGGAAGTGTTTCTCTGCAAGAGTGTAAAGATTGGCAGCAACTGTGGTAATACTGGTAAGTATTATATCTATCTTTTAGGGCTAGTTCACACCAAAAAAACATCCTCCAGATCCCTTCCAGATGCATTTCTGCATGCACGTTTTTGATGCATTCTGGGGTGTTTTTGCATTCCAAATGCTTTCTTTTCTTCTTTCTTTCCTGTTTTTTCACTGTACTGGGGTCCGGTGTATTTTTGATGCATTTAGGTGCGTACCGGTGTATTTTTGATGCATTTTACCACGTTCCGGTACAGTTCTGTGCAGAAAAAATGCAGCATGTTCTACTTTTTTTTGCTGGAACTGGAACGCACTGGAACTGGTGTGAACTTTGCCATTGAAAACCATGTAATCTACTTTCTATGCGTTTTGGATGCAGAAAAAAAAGCACTGGTGTGAACTAGCCCCTAAAATGATGTTTCCTTTTTTATATTATATTTACAGAGCCTCTTTTGTTTGCTTATTTTGTTTATTACACAATAGGACACTTACCTGTCCTGGAGTCCAGCAATGTCGGCACCGCAGCTGATCATTCCATCAGCTGTCGGGGGCTGCCTCTGCCATTGCGAGTAAGGGTATCCAGCAGTGTAGCCTTACGGCTTCACGCCGGGAACCCTACTGCGCATGAGCGAGGCCCCACTCCTCTCTCCTACTGGCCCGGCGTCAGGGAGAGAAGGAGGGAGCCCTGCGGTGATGTCATGGGCCGCAGCCAGACTCCTGGAAGTGGGAACAGGATACCTGTAAAAGATCCTGTCCCCCCTCCCCCCGAAAGGTGCAATTTTAGGCACAGGAGGGGGAGAGGAGACAGATGAGCAGAAGTTCCACTTTTGGGTGGAACTCCACTTTAACCACTTAAGGACCGCCTCACGCTGATATACATCGGCAGAATGGCACGGCTGGGCACAACCACGTACCTGTACGTGGCCCTTTAAGAGCCCAGCCGTGGGTCACGACTCGGTCCTGAGCTCCATGACCGCGGCCGTGGGACCAGTGGACCCGATCGCCGCTGGTGTCCCGCGATCGAGTCACAGAGCTGAAGAACGGGGAGAGGTCTGTGTAAACAAACCTCTCCCCGTGCTTCCTACACTGCCTGTCACTGATCGGCTGTTCCCTGTCATCGGGAAAGCCGATAAGTGATGTCAGACGTAAAGCCACACCCCCTACTGTAAAAAAAAAACACACACATCACACTTAGCCCCTCCCCGCCCCCTAGTGGTTAACTCCTTCACTGCCAGTATCATTTACATAGGAATCAGTGCATTTAAATAGCACTGATTTCTGTATAAATGACAATGGTCCCAAAAGTGTCCGATGTGTCCGCCATAATGTCGCAGTCACAATAAAAATCGCTGATCGCCGCCATTACTAGTAAAAAAAAATATTAATAAAATGCTATAAACCTATCTCCAATTTTGTAAACACTATAACTTTTGCGCAAACCAATCAATAATTTACCAAAAATATGTAGAAGAATACGTATCGGCCTAAACTGAGGAAAAAAAATGTTTTTTTAATATATTTTTTGGGGATATTTATTATAGCAAAAAGTAAAAAATATTGAATTTTTTTCAAAATTGGCGCTCTATTTTGGTTTATAGCGCAAAAAATAAAAACCGCAGGGACGATCAAATACCACCAAAAGAAAGCTCTATTTGTGGGAAAAAAAGGATGCCAATTTTGTTTGGGAGCCACGTCGTACGACCGCGCAATTGTCAGTTAAAGCGACGCAGTGCCGAATCGCAAAAAGGGGCCTGGTCCTTTAGCTGCAAATTGGTCCGGGGCTTAAGTGGTTAAGGCACACTGTGTTTGGGCTAGCTCATATTAACATTGCCCATTGAAAAGCGATCCACTGGTGGCTGAAAGGCCTTACTGCCTGCTCTAACCCCCAAAAGCCTGCACTACTGCATTGGAACCGCATGCACTGGCACAAGGTTGCAATACGTTTCCCCCCACCCCTATACACTTGCATAGGCCATTTTCATTGGGTGGTACTGCCCGCAGAAGACAGCAGTGGGTATATTTTTTTGCTGTGTTGCAAACAATTGTGGCCACGGGAAGTATACAGGCCCATCCAGCTGCCTTTGCAGCCTAAGGCCTCATGCTCACAGGATGTTTGGCCATCTATCTCTTCCAGACCTTTTACTCCTGGTAGTAGCGTTTTGGGAGTGCTTGGGCATGAATTAATTTAGATGGTCAGAATAATAATTTATTCTGGCCACTGAAATGAATTAACGCTCAAGCACTAAATTTGCCTAGTGTTAACGCATGTCTAGAAGTATTTACATGCGCCATGCATTTTTTCTGCCAAAACGCCGCTGCTGGCAGTGTTTTTATTTTCAGCCTCTAAACCCCTATGTGTGCATGGACATATAGGCTAACATGTAGGGGCATGTGGAGGCAGAAAAATACAAACAGCAGATGCCCGTACAGCAGCGTTAAAGACGTCCAGTCTTCATCATGAGGCCTTAGGGCAACTGCCTGTTTTTACCGCTTTCTAGAACTACAAATTTAAACTTAGCCTTAATGTGGCCCCAACGCAGGAAAAAAACTGTCAGGCCCCATTTATATCTGTACGTTGCACTAATGCGTGTTTTTTTTTTTTTTACACAAGGCAAACCTGTTCACTCGAAAACATGTCAGAGAAGCTCCTGCACCCTTTTGGGTTCAGAGATTGACCTATTTTATCACCGGACGCTTTAGTGCGTTTTGATAAAACGCACAGTTGCTAGCCACGTTTGGGGTGACCTTAAGCATGAATGGCACTGGCAGCATGATGCACATTTTTTTATTTTTTTTTTGCATGTTCTGGAAACTCAAGCAGATACACACGTTTCTGTGTGCATTCCCAGAATGCTCAGGTGTGAATGGGGCCTAAAAAAAAAAAAAAAGGCCGATGCAGGATTTTTTATTTTTTTTGTTACTGAAGTGTACATTGTGCGGTGTGCCATGTAGATGCTTTTGGGTGCTGTTCAAACTGAATGGCACCAGAACACACCACAGCCAGCTTGTTATATTAACATGCATTGTGTTAACAGAAGTTTTAAATTAGGGCTCTTTCACACTGATGCGCTTATGCTGTGCTTTAGCGCTGCTAAAAAGTATAAAAAAAACGCAATAAAAATATTTCCCCTTAAATCCCATGGAACTCTTTACACCAGTGGGCTGGGTTTTGTAATGTCCTGCATGCTGCATCTTTGGTGCCCTGTTTCAAAAACGCATCAAAAATGCGCCTCCAATTGATTTCTATGGGAAAGGTTCTAAAAACATATCAAAAACTCGTGGTTAATTTTTGGTGTGTTTTTTAGTCCAAGTTTCACAGGTGGGAGTCAGGAATCCAGAAAATGCACCAAAAATGTATTGAAAATACTTTTATTTTATTTTGTGTTTGATTATATTATTTTGTATTAAAAAAAAAAACACTTTCAAAACACGATATGTGATTTTGCAAAACGCATACCACGTTTTTAAGAGTAACAGTGTGAAAGTTCATTTTTCCTATTGCTTGCATTGAGAGACTACAACTTCTGTTTAATGACAGCTAAACCAATGCAACTCTGTGTTGAGGAGATGGTATTTAGGAATGGTAAATTGTTCCACTAACCGGAAAGGTGTGACATCAGAGTCCTAGTCCCTCCTCTGCACATTTCACTTCAGGCCTGAAGACTGAGTTGGGTGAAACACGTAGAGGCGGGACTATGACACTCACCTCACGTCCGGTGATATCACTTCTGGTTAGTGGAATGCTGGTTCCAGAGGACCGGAAAAGCAGTGCTTCATACAATGCTTTGTTGCTGGAAATATTGAGTGCAGATCCAAGGCACAATAGATGTGAGTGCAATATTGTGGAGGACATGGTATGGAGTTTTATGAATTTTTTTTTATGATTTCCTTGAATACAGTATTGAGGGACCTCTGGATTGGGGGATAAAAGAGGAGTAAGGAGAGGTGATACTTATTTGAAGGAAGGCTGGCGAATATCACAATATTCATTCTAGAGTCCGCAAGCTCTGGTGAGTGCATGGTGTGCAGGGGGTGTGGCATAATATACAATATAAAGGGACTATATACTTACTTTTTTATTAAGTGTGCACTATGTATGCGTGGCAAGTGATACATCACGCCATATTTTATGGATAAGGATCAAAAGGACACTGTTTTAGTGGTTGCCAATCAGTTTATTATACTTTTGTTTGTTTTGATTTTTGGTTCATACATTCACAATTCATTTTTGATGTAATTTGCTCCATAGCGCTGTTTATCTCAGATTATATAGGTTCTATAACTACGCACCTGTGTACCTGAAACAGAGGTATTAGAAGTTACTGCTCGCCTTCTACGCACCTGTGTGCGTGAAACATACAGGTATTAGAAGTTACTGCTTGCCTTCTTCTACGCATCTGTGTACGTGAAACATACAGGTATTAGAAGTTACTGCTCGCCTTCTTCTACGCACCTGTGTACGTGAAACATACAGGTATTAGAAGTTACTGCTCGCCTTCTTCTACGCACCTGTGTACGCGAAACATACAGGTATTAGAAGTTACTGCTCGCCTTCTTCTACGCACCTGTGTACGTGAAACATACAGGTATTAGAAGTTACTGCTCGCCTTCTTCTACGCACCTGTGTACGTGAAACATACAGGTATTAGAAGTTACTGCTCGCCTTCTTCTACGCACCTGTGTACGTGAAACATACAGGTATTAGAAGTTACTGCTCGCCTTCTTCTACGCACCTGTGTACGTGAAACATACAGGTATTAGAAGTTACTGCTCGCCTTCTTCTACGCACCTGTGTACGTGAAACATACAGGTATTAGAAGTTACTGCTCGCCTTCTTCTACGCACCTGTGTACGTGAAACATACAGGTATTAGAAGTTACTGCTCGCCTTCTTCTACGCACCTGTGTACGTGAAACATACAGGTATTAGAAGTTACTGCTCGCCTTCTTCTACGCACCTGTGTACGTGAAACATACAGGTATTAGAAGTTACTGCTCGCCTTCTTCTACGCACCTGTGTACGTGAAACATACAGGTATTAGAAGTTACTGCTCGCCTTCTTCTACGCACCTGTGTACGTGAAACATACAGGTATTAGAAGTTACTGCTCGCCTTCTTCTACGCACCTGTGTACGTGAAACATACAGGTATTAGAAGTTACTGCTCACCTTCTTCTATGCACCTGTGTACGTGAAACATACAGGTATTAGTAGTTACTGCTCGCCTTTACTAATATTCATCAGTAAAGAAGTTGCTTTGGAACCTATTGGTGTGCATCTATCTATTTTTCCGGCCTTTGCGGTCAGAATAGAATCTACAACATCCAACACTTCCGCATTTGTCAAATGCCTGCGTCTCCATGCAGCACATTCCCCCCATCCTCAGACACTAGTGATAACGCAGCCAGGAGAGACACCCCTACATGTAGTGGGGAGACCCTGCTATCTGACACACTTGGAAGTTCTGGATGCTGAAGAATCTAACAGCAGTTGTGTCTCTACAAGGAAGTGAATACTGGTGAGTATTTATCTTTTAAAATTACCCTTTACATGCTTAATGTTTCACAACATGGTTTTAAAGGGGTTGTAAACCTCAGCCATGAATACTATGAACAAAGCATATCCCTCTATAGTGTGTACTTGTCGCAATCCAGTGCACTCAGTGTCATTTCTGCCCACTGCCTCGTTCCTCTGCTATTAGTCACTTCTGATCTGATGAGTTTTCCTGACACTAAGAGAAAAATAGTGACGGGGAGGGCACAGCCTGTGATTGACAGCCTCAGCTCTGTTCCTGTGTGCTGTGAGAAGGGGGTCTATCTCTCTCCAATCAGCTTTCGTTGCTCTCCTCACTGGTGTAAATCCGTCTCTCTGCCCCCTGCTTTTCAGAGCTGAGCAATCCTGTGTAAATTCTGCACTTTTAATGGATGTAGGGGACACACGGTTATACATAAAGAGGTACAACTTATGTAGGAAGATTTATTTTTTTCTCTGTGGACCACCTGAGGCCAGTCGCATCACTTGGGTATATGTGAGGGTTTACACCCTTTAATATAGACACTTCTGGGTGCAGTCCACATCACTACTGGAATCCCCATAAGGGCTTATTCACATGGGTGTCTAAAACTTTGCATTTAGATGCATTTCAGCATATATAAAGTTTTGTATGCATCTAAACACAGCACTATAGGAGACAATGTGACCATGCACACAGCTGCATCTACAAATGAAAATGTGCACTGCATGTAGCACCATACAAAAAAGTAGAACACAACTGCGTCCGGGGCCATACAAATCTGCAGATTGTATGCATGTAAACACATGCACAGGTACAGTGCCTTGTAAAAGTATTCATACCCCTTGTAATTTTCCACATTTTGTCATGTTACAACCAAAAAGGTAAATTTATTTTATGTGATAGACCAACACATAATTGCGAAGTGGAAGGAAAATTATAAATTGTTTTCAACATTTTTTACTAGTAAATATGTGAAAAGTGTGGTGTGCATTTGTATTTAGCCCCCTTTACTTTGATACCCCTAACCAAAATCTAGTGGAACCAACTGCCTTCAGAAGTCACCTAATTAGTAAATAGAGTCCACCTGTGTGTAATTTAATCTCAGTATAAATACAGCTGTTCTGTGAAGCGCTCAGAGGTTTGTTAGAGAACTTTAGTGAACAAACAGCATAATTAAAGCCAAAGAACACACCAGACAGGTCAGGGATAAAGTTGTGGAGAAGTTTAAAGCAGGGTTAGGTTATAAAAAAATATCCCAAGCTTTGAACATCTCACAGAGCACTGTTCAATCCATCATCCGAAAATGGAAACAGTATGGCACAACTGCAAACCTGCCAAGACATGGCAGTCCACCTAAACTGACAGGCCGGGCAAAGCAAGCATTAATCAGAGAAGCAGCCAAGAGGCCCATGGTAACTCTGGAGGAGCTACAGAGATCTACAGCTCAGGTGGGAGAATCTGTCAACAGGACAACTATAAAGCCCCATACACACGGTCGGACTTTTTCATGGATTCTGTCCGATCGGACAATGTTGTTGAAAAATCAGACCGTGTGTATGCACCAACGGACAGTGTACGTCGGATTGTCCGACGGACAAAGTCTTATCTCCTGCTGGAAAGATTTGCCGACAACACGGTCCGATCACACCAAATCCGATCGTGTGTACGGTTGTCCGACGGACAAAGTGCTACGCATGCTCAGAAGAAATTCTGTGACGGAAGCGCTCGGTCAGGTAAAACTACCTTTCCTAATCGACACAGCACATTCGTCACGCTGCAATGTTAAAATGTCTTTAATCCAGCGCATTCTCTTTTTCTTTACAATGCAACAAGAATGACATGTTTTAGCTGCTCCTATTCACCCGCACTTCTCACAAACTTAGTTCTTTATTACTTTTCTGCATTTATACACTACATGTTTATTTTTATTCAGATCGTAAAAGAATCTTTGTTATATTTGTAGCATGATTTGTCTTTTTTTTTTTTTTTTCTGAATACATATTTGAAGGAGAATTTTTTATTTTTTTTTGGAGGGGGGTTGTGTGTCTCAACTTAGCAAAACCACATTATTAACATTTGTATTTCTTGCTTAAATTTACTAGGAGTTTGTTGGTTGTTGGTGCCCCTTGTTAATTCTACTTTAGGATTAGTGAAATGTACCTGCCTACTCAAAGAAAAACTGTCATTGTAGAAAAGTAAAACACAATAGTCAATGATTATTTCAAATCCCAAAAACATTTATTTAGGTCTCAGCAACAAACCAAAGAGGAACGCATCCATGGTGAAACTTGGGGAATTTGCAAAGCCTTGGACCCCCACGGCAACCATCATTTTTCAAGCGTAGAAAATTGGGGGCCTGAGGAGTACGTATATTAAGGGGAGTGCAATCTGGTCCTGAAGTCCAAAGCATCCGGAACTGCAGCAGATGCCATCTAGGTCCCCAGGCTCTGGTACTACAAGAGGCTCCATCTTCTCTCAGACCAGACTGAATCCAGGTCGTCACTCTCAGGTCTTCCTTCCACGCTTCCTTGCACGCTGTGGCTGTCGTGCTGGTGGGGTGGCAGAAGGAGGAGGAGGAGGAGGCGGAGCATGGTAACTATGGCAAACATGTGTGAGTGGGGTCATCTCCCCAGCCCTACCCTTATTTAGGACATGGAGGATGAGCCCCTCACACATGTTGCGTTGCCTCACCTCCATACCCATCATCTTCGTGACAACCACGGAGCCAAAGGTCTCCTCGTCGGCGGGTGTGGCATGTAGGGAGTCTGAAGCCTCTCTGATCATCCGGAGCGCTGACTCTGCCGCATAACCCCCCCTTCTCGCCCTTCTGTACGGAGGGCGGAGGGGAGGGATTTGGGTGTCAGTCAGGCTCCGAGGCCTAGCCCCCTCTTGGCTGCCACTACCCACCTCTTGGCTGCCACTAACCCCTGCCTCCTCCTGACTGCCACCTTCCACAGCCACCTCCTGGCTGAGGTCTTCCTGTGTATGAAAAAGGGACATAGTTTCAGTTATTTGTTCATCAAACACACACAATTCTCATCTAGTGACTGGTGCAAAATGTTTACAAATAGAAAACCATACAATTCTCAGCCCTGCAGTTTAGATTCTGGCCCCAAATGTCTCCAACACTACTGTCTGTTGATATGTCAAACACGTTAGGAACTAAGCAATTGGGGATCCTGAATTAAGTGAACATCATTCATTATTCCCATAAATGGTAACAAAACTACTATACCTGGAACAAGCTGGGCTCCTCCACCTCTTCCAGACTGGAAGGCCCAGGTTGCTCCTCGGAAGCCTCATCAGAGGTGGCCTGCGCGCAAGGAAGCGTGGAAGGAGGAGTCGAGAGTGGCTCCGTGACATCAGCCTGGTCTTTGAGAAAATGGAGACTCTCATAGTACCAGAGCTTGGGGCATAGACCTCATCTGCTGCAGTTGCAGTTTCTTCCGACTTCCGGACCTTCTTGCGCTCCCTGATATACGCACTCATCAGGCTGCCAATTTTCTTTCTTATATCATCAACAGTTGCCGCGGGGAACCTTGGCTTGACAAATTCCACAAGTTCCAGCAGGGCTGCGTACCTCTTTGGTTTGATGCTGTAATGGGGGTGTTTAGCCTGCCATAAAATGGGAAATTCCCTGTATTTGGCAATGAAGAGGGGGAGAAAACTCATGTCGTTGAATCCCTTCATAATCTCTGCAAGACACAACACCACACCAAACACTATAAATTATGTCAGGCTAAACTCTCCTAATCTTCTCCATAAAGAAGCCTCAAGTTCGAATCAGTCTAGGCTAGTTATGTACCAACGTCAAATTGTACCTTCGTTTCTAGCGATCGTCTCGTGCGTGAGCTTTCTCTCCCCTCGTCTCCCAGATCGTGGCTACGACACAGGCGTGTGACGTTTTATATACAGTGCACATGCGTCAAACTCCGCCCGCCCCTGACGATCTTTCTCGTCTATTCCCCACCCCTTCTCTTTACGGTGCAGTGGGGAGAGCACATGGCGGGACACAGCAGGTGCGCCCCAAATATCCCACCAACGAGGAGGAGGACGAGGAAAGTCCGGAGGCAGAAACGTCCCGATCCCGGAGCCTGAAATTCAAGGCCTCCAATATGTCATTTGGAGAAATGTTGGAGATGGTGGACATATTAAAGAGGAGCGACTATGATGGGAAGTATGGGCCTTACCTCAACCCCAATGTCCGCAAGGCCAAGATCATGTCTAAAGTTGTGAGAAGGCTGTACAATCATTTTGGGGTACAACGATCCAAGGAGCAACTGAGGAAACGCTGGTCAGACCTGAAACTGAGGGAGGCCGATCAGTACAGAAAGATCAAGCGAATTCTTCAAAAAAGTAAGCCTCGATCTTTCTGCCACTGTCATGATCGTGTGTGTCCATTCGATCGTACGCAACCTCGATCGTTCGGCCACTTATAATACGATGTTTGGTGTTTTTTTTGGGGAAAGGAAGTTTGTTCTCACTAGAAATGTCATCAAGAATGTAAAGCCAATTTATTCAATGTAAAGGAGAGGTCACCCAGTAGCTGTTTACCCATCTGGACTCTAGAGCACTAGTGCTGGGACACCCAAACCCCCTTTTTATTATGCTTTTCCACACATGTGCTCCAGTGGATACTAGAGGGGGGTCTCCATCACACAAACTTCTACCAAAAAGCTAGTAAGTTTAGCACCTTTACAAAGTGACTACATTCATGTAGTTGGCATTTGTAACTGGCCAAACAAAAATAGTGTCCGTCACTTTCAAGCAATGTTTGTCATTTCCTATTTCTGCCCTCAATAGATTGTGTTGCTAAATCTTCCTTTTGTACATTCTCATAGGGGAGCGAAAACTTGGGCCGTCTGAGGAAACCCCAAAACCAACACCTCCCAAAAAAGGTGAAAGAGCAGAAGCAGAGGAGGAGGAGGAGGAAGGAGAGATCATCGAACTTGGAGAAATTGTCACCACAACAGGTGAGTGTGGGAGAACACAGCTACTGGTAAGCTAATCAATGTATGGCTGCCTCATTTCCAACACCCGATTTTTGTTTGTTTGTGGTTTTTAGGTGACGTGGATGTTGTGGAAGAAAAATCGCACTTTACCACAGAGAGTGCCCACGTACTCATCGGGGAGATAATGGTCTGCAATAGAGATCTAGATTACATAAAGCAAAACATCAATGATGTTCAACAAAAATTGAAGAACATCATTGATGTTTTAGGAAAAATATGAAAACGCACCAAGTAATTAACACACATTTGTGCCAGCTTCTGAACACATTTGCAACTTAAGAACTGTGTGAAATTTGGAACATGCACACATTGTGTCCACATGTGCTAGCTCCCATCATGGTGGATGAATGCCAACGTTTTTGGACAGCCTGTAGTTGAAGACCCTCTGGTCTGGGGTGAGGGTCCTCATCGGGAACGGCCTCATCAGATGGGGAGTCAACGCAAACGCTTCATCTGCGACAAAGACGAAGGGGAGTCCTTCTGCATTCTCCTCTGGAGGTGGCAAGCACAGACTGCCACTTTGGAGACGCCAGTAGAACTCCGTGTGCGCAATGGCACCACCATCCGAGATCCGGCCGTTCATCCCCACGTCCACATACATAAATTCATATGTTGCCGACACCACCGCCAACATCACTACACTATTAAACCCTTTATAATTATAATAGTAGGACCCCGAGTTGGGCGGTGGGACGATGCGGACGTGTTTCCCATCAATTGCCCCTCCGCAGTTAGGAAAGTCCCAACGGCTGGCAAAGTGGGAGGCCACAGTCTGCCATTCCTGTGGCGTGGAAGGGAACTGTGGAGTGAAACAAGAAAAAATAATTAGTCACTTTGCACATAAACATTGCAAGCAGATTAGACAATCAACATCTTGGAACAAGAGCATTGTATAAAATTGGAGGCTGGAAAGTATTTGCACAGAAAAGTACAGGCTCCCCTTCACAGATTACTCACCCCCCATCAATCCCCACACTTCTGATGGGCCATTGGCAATAACTAGGGTTTTGGGGGGGGGTTGTTGGACAGGTAACCCTCTGCACTTCATTGATTGGCAAATGGCTCAATAATGTGTGCTAGTTTGGCCAGACACTCTGTACTTAACACTATTGGCAGCCCCCAGGAAAGCTAAACTAACATTTCAAATCCCCCCCCCCCAAAAAAAAAAAGGAAAGCACATTGTGACATTATGAAATTACCAAGCAAGCTAATAGGAGAGAAAGAACACAAAAAATTAGGAAATGGAAAATATGGAGGCAGCCCCTTGCACTACATGCTTTGCAGAATTCATCCCTAAAGATGCCCACTATAAAGAGGTAGGTATATAGTGTGTATTGACCTTGGGAAAGCCAGCAGATAGAGGATTGGTACCATCTGACAGAGCAGTTGGGGGAGGGGGTTCCTAATGAGTTTGCCCCCCCCCCCACCAAAAAAAAAAAAGGGGCTCTACATGAAGTAAACCACACAGCAAACATTTGTGCATATTTTAGGGGGTGTTTGGGGGCAAACAATACTATGCAGCAGACAAAATACATTGCTTAAGTGACTAGGCCATATGTGTCTATTGGGGCAGAAGAACATGCTGGGGAGGTAAGTGAAGGGAAAAATGCATGAAGGAGAAAAGGGGCACAGCATATTAGAGCATATTGCAATCATGGTAATTAGGGAAGGAGGTCAAAAATAGAAGACATTAGCAAACAGAGCATACATAGAAGGGAATAGTAAAGTATAAATGTTACCTTAATATAGTCCTCCTGCAGGACCTCGATGATGGCAGAACAGGTCTCTGGAATAATGATTCCCAGGGCCTGGGGAGAGATACCTGAAGAGAACTTCAAATCCTGAAGACTTCTCCCTGTCGCCAAGTACCTCAACGTGGCAACAAGCCTCTGCTCTGGAGTAATGGCTTGTCTCATGCAGGTATCCTGCCGGCTGATAAAGGGGGTCAGCAAAGCCAAAAGACGGTGAAAATCGGGGTCCGTCATCCTGAGAAAGTTCCTGAAATCATCAGGATTATTCTACCGGATCTCACGAAGCAAAGGCATGTGCGAGAATTGGTCACGCTGAAGCAACCAATTCTTGGTCCACATACTCCTCGTCACTCTGTTCATGGACGGGTCTTGGGTCAAAGCTAAAAGCCCGACACCAATTCCGCGTACAGCACGAACTCGGCGACGAGTACGCACGGGAAACATCGCTCACAAGGTCACAAAAGGTCGGCTGGTCAGAACGGACAAACAGAAAGCACCGATAAACAGCAAGGCCTGAAAGAACGAAATGAATACCAGAAACGAGCAGACAATAAGCAGTGCAAATCAAAGCGTCCTATATCAAGATATAGGCCGCAATGACCAACAAATGCGAACTGACTACACGCACTAATAAACAGATACGCACGACAAGCACAAACTGAAGAGCAGTAACGATCTGAGTCAGAAAACTGAGAAGCGCGAATCTTAAGTCACCAAACTTCGACTAACTCGCGATAAACACGGGATCAGCAGAAGGAGCCCAACGGGTGCCTGACGTGGTGCTGATGTTTCTAATGTCGTGGACGACGACTTACGTCACGACGTTCTTGCAGACCGGATATTCCGACAACGTAGTCCGACCGTGTGTACGCAACACCAACATCGGACAAAGTACGACGGACAGGATCCGACCGACCTGGTCCGCGGATTGTCCGACCGTGTGTATGGGGCTTTAGTCGTGCACTGCACAAATCTGGCCTTTATGAAAGAGTGGCAAGAAGAAAGCCATTGTTGAAAGAAAGCCATAAGAAGTCCCATTTGTAGTTTACGAAAAGCCATGAGAGGGACACAGAAAACATGTGGAAGAAGGTTTTCTTCCACATGCTGGTCAGATGGGACCAAAATGGAACTTTTTGGCCTAAAAGCAAAACGCTATGTGTAGCAGAAAACGAACACTGTACATCACCCTGAACACATCATCCCCACTGTAAAACAAGTTTTTCTTCAACAGGGACAGGGAAGCTGGTCAGAGTCAATGGGAAGAAGATGGAACCAAATACAGGGCAATCTTAGAAGAAAACCTGTTGGCGTCTGCAAAAGACTTGAGACTGGGGTGGAGGTTTACCTTCCAGCAGGACAACGACCCTAAACATACAGCCAGAGTGCGCCGCCGGCGGCGCGCGCAACCCACGGCTATGCTCTTAAAGGGCCACGTACCTGTACGTGGTTTTGCCCAGCCGTGCCATTCTGCCAACGTATATCGGCGTGAGGCAGTCGGGAAGCGGTTAAAGTGGTTGTAAACCCTTACATATACCCAGTGAAGTGACTGACTGACCTCACGTGAGAGATTAAACAAATCCTTCTACACAAGTTGTACCCGTTTATCTGCTGTCTTCGCTCCTCTACATTTATTCAAAGTCCAGAATTTATCCAGGTTGCCCGACTGTCAGAAAAAAAGGGGCGGAGAGCTGATGTTACACTCTGCGGAGATCAGTGAGGAAAGCTCCGAGAGATGATTGGAGGGAAGGGATACGCCCCCTTCACACAGCACACCGGAACAGAACTAAGGCTGTCAATCAGCTGAAGGTACCTCCCTTGTCACCATTTTTCTCTTGGGGTCAGGAAAACTTGTCAGAAGTGATTAATGCCAATAGAGGAACAAAGCAGCAGACAGAAATTACACTTCATGCTCTTAGTTAGACATGTACACATATGCTTCGTTCACGTTTCATGTCTGAGGCGTACAACCACTGGAACCACTTCACATCCGGAAGGTTTACCCCCCTTCCTGACCAGGCCATTTTTTGTATAATGTGGCACTGCGTTAGTTTAACCGACAATAGCGCGAATGTGCGACGCAGTACCAAAATAAAAATGTGTCCTTTTTTCCCCCACAAATGGAACTAGAAACCGAGAACGACCGACAATTTCAAATTAAAAAAAATCTATATGGTTTACTTTCTGCTCTAAAACGCATCCAATAATAAAAAAAAAGTAAAAAATTTAAACCAAATATGTATATTTTTTTTTTTTTTACTAGCAATGGCTGCAATCAGCAACTTCTAGCGGGACTGCAATATTGCAGCAGACAAAAATCGGACACCTGACACTTTTTTTGGGACCAGTGACATTATTACTGCAATCAGTGCTAAAAATATGCACTGTCACTGTACTAATGACACTGGCAGGGAAGAGGTTAACATCAGGGGCGATCAAAGGGTTAAATGTGTGCCTAACCAATTTTTCAGTGTAGTGGGGGAGATGCATTTACTAGTGGAAGGCATGGATCCATGTCTTCTGTACGGACAGAATGATAATCTGCCTTGTTTACATAGACAGACTGCCATTCTGTCAGTGTTCAGAACGATCAGTGGGTGCCGGCCAACATCAGGTCCACGGGACCTGCTGATCAGCTCTTGCTGTGTAAAATCAGTGTGGGAGCGAGCTGCCGGCGGCATGCACTTGCACCCAAAACCCAGAAGTGCAGAATCACATATATATATGTGATGCTGCACAGCGCAGCTAGCCTGTAGCAGTAAATCTGCTGAGGGGCGGCCAGCAAGTAGTTAAGGTAAATAACCCGAGTGCAGCCCACCCTTCATACTTACCTGAGCCCAATCTTGATCCAGCACTCTGCTCTACACTTCCTCCTTACTCAGAAGCACTTTAAAGTGGTTGTAAACCCACAATAGAAAAAAATATAATAAAAAGACACCTGCAAGACAAAGGCATAATGAGCTAGTATGCACAGCATACTAGCTCATTATGAAGTACTCACCTTAGATCGAAGCCCCCGTACACCGCTCCTGCAACATTGGTCCCGGAGTTACTTCTGGGTATCGCGGGCTCCAGCTCTGATTGGCCGGAGCCACGATGATGCAACTCCTGCAAGCTGCCGGTTACAGCACACTAGCCGAAGCAATGGCACGAACGTGTGCATGTGCCAATGATGTCGGCACATGCTGATACAGGGGATGGCTCCTAAACCATGCAGGTTTAGGAGATATCCGGGGTAACTACAGGTAAGCCTCATTATAGGCTTACCTGTAGCAAAAAGTGGTTGTAAAGGGTTTACAACCACTTTAAGCGATAGTTACAATACCAATAATGCCTCCATTGCAGAGCTACAGTTGCTAATAGAATCTTCACCATGCAACACTTCCACGTCGAATGCCTAGGTCCCTCCACAGCACTGTGTATGCAGTTCAGTGTATATTCAACAGAAAACTGAACAAGGCAGGTTTCCTTCGGGGCCATTTCACATGAACTGCATTGAACCATATTCTCCCAACTTTGAGATGGGAACAAGGGACATCTATTAGAAAAAGTGTCTAGAAACATAGGACACAGCCCCTGCCACTCCCCCTTAAAGAATTATACAAAATAAAAAGAATAATTTCATTTGTTAAACCCATAAGTGCTATTCCCCCCCCCCCCCCCCCCCAATTACTATTCCTTTACGCAGACTTTTGAAAATGCAGCAATTGCGAATTTGGATGAAAGGTTTAGCACTGGCAAACATTTTACAGAAGTCTTGCATTTTATATACAACTATAGATCAGACCAAAATGAGGGACAGTCCCTCAAAATCAAGGGACAGTCCCTCAAAATCAAGGGACAGTCCCTCAAAATCAAGGGACAGTCCCTCAAAATCAAGGGACAGTTGGGAGCTATGGTGAACTCACAGTGCGATTTCAGCCTGTTTGAATGGTGTACTGTAAAAGGACTTAAAAGGCAGGGGTCCCCAACCCTGGTCCGTTTGAAACTGGACTGCACAGGAATTCAAATGGAGAGCTGCTGGAGCGCTTTACCGCTCTGGCAGCCGTTTGAACCCAGCTGTGGTAGGGGGCAGTGCCGTGCGCAAGCCAACACACAGCTCCTTTTTACATACTTTATATGAAGCATGCAAAAAAAAAAAAACACTTTTCAGGTGATGTAAATTACCATGCGATTTGGCGCTTTGATAAAATGCAGCATGTATGCATTTTAGTGCAGCTATAGTCTGTTGCAGTGTGAACGGGACACATAGGAAACAATGGTTTCCTGCATGTCCTTGTTGTGACAGACATTTTACATTGCAGTAAAACATTGGTCACGGCACAGCGTGCGAATTAGCCCCACATGATCCAACCACCTGCCGCCCCAGTCTGTGGGAAAAATGGTCTTCCTCTTCCACGAAACCAGTCCCTGGTGCCAAAAACCTCTGCCCTAATGGCTTGTCCACACAAACATTCTTAACCGGTTTTGGAAATGCACCTGGGCAGGTTTCCATTCACCTCAGATATACTGTGTGAGTGACTGTTTACATTTCTCCAGATGCAGGGGTCCTATTAGGATGCACGTCAAGCCATTTGTGTTTGAGCTGAATAGAACAGCCAGCGTTTAGCAGCACGCCCAGTGATGCTTGGCCACTTACAGGGTCATTTTGATTTATTTTTTTAAACTTCAATCCATGTGAATTAAGGCCCCCTTTCACATTGGGGCGTTTTTTCAGGCCCTTTAGCGTTAAAAAAAAAAAAAAAAAAAAAAAAAAAGCACCTGTAAAGCGACTGAAGGAAGCTGCAACTGCAATCCCAACGTGAAAGCCCGAGTGCTTTCACAGTGAGGCGCTGTGCCGGCAGGGCGTCAAAAAAAGTCCTGCAAGCTGATTCTTTGCAGCGGTGAATACACCGCTCCTAAAGCGCCCCTTCCCATTGAAATCAATGGGCAGCGCCTAAAAAGCTTCTGCAAAGCGCTTTTGGCAGCGACGCTTTGTGGGCGCCTTTAACCCTTTAGTAGGTTCTTCCAGGTCATTAACAGCTTAACCAGTACACATTAAACAAAAATCGTTTGTGCTGTTCCCGTACGAGAAAAGTTTGCCCCTTCAGAACATTTTGTTCGGATGGTCGGAATTGGCTGTTAAAAGTTGCATACACATACGCACGCGTGCACACACACACACACACACACACGATCGTTTCTCTGACAAAAATATTTGCCCCATTTTCTTAGACCCCTTTCATATTGGGGCGGATTTCAGGCACTTTAGCACTTAAACCAGCCTCTGCTAAGCGCCTGAAAACTGCCTTCCATTCAAGTGTGACTTGCGGGACGTTACGAAAAGTCCTGCGATCAGCATCTTTGGGGCGGTTTGGGAGAGCTGCATTTTGCGCTTACAAAACGCCCTGCCCATTGGAATGAATGAGCAGTGCTTCGGATGCGTGGCAAAACAGGAGATTTTAATCCCTTCTTTAGGGTTAAAAGCGCCCCGCTAGCAGCCAAAAGGCGCCGCTAAAAACGAGCGGCGCTTTAGCGCCAACGCGGCCCCAGTGTGAAAGGGGTCTTATAGTGTGTAGCAGGCATTAGGCAGATAGAGATGTATTCAATGAGACAAGCACCACATGAGTTCACCAACTAACACAATCAGCAATCAATTTTCCCCAAATGAACCTGCATGTGTGTAGACTTGGGTCGAATTGCTACAACACTTCAGTCAGCTTTAGAAATCAACCTGTTACACCTACATTGTATTTAATAACACATTCATTGGGAACATTCACTGAGCTCAACAAGAACTCCATAAAGACCAAAATAACCCAAAACACATAAATGTATAGAAAGAAGAGGCACTACCCATCAGGTGGGCTCTGTATATAGGACAGCACTAAGTGTAGTGGGGTAAATACATAAAGCATGGCTCACCCAGGGCTTCTTTAGGTGGCCCCACTGTCTTGGCAGGCAAGTCACTGGGACTGGTGTCATCACTTTGCTCCCCAGGCACCTCAGGTGGCACATGCTGGAAGTGGCAGTGTGGCCGAACACATTCCCCTGAGCCCCTGATATATGGACAGGGGAGCTGCTGGAAGAACCCTGCAGAATACAACATCACCCACTCTCCCCAAACAAACACTGGGCACGTCCCACTTCACCATCTTTTATTGGCTCAAGTCATGAACCAATCACAAAATGACAAAAAAAAAAAAATGGGGTGTGTTTTGTTAGGATATTTGTTGTTACATGTCATGGGACATGGGCATTTGTATATTATATATGTTTAGCATGTATGTATAATAATTGGAATATCAGGGTTCCACAGTGAACATATAATAAAGAAACATGACCAAAAAAAGAAAACATATCAAAAGCAGTTTTTTTGTATTTGAATTACAGCAGGAAAAGTTTTCTGTCCGTTTTTTGTTGTCTGTTTATTTATTGCTAATTGTGTCCCATTTGTGGAAGATTTCCCTTCACCCCCTGCCCCTATAGTCTGCTTTCACACTGCTCCACTGAAAAAATGCACACATGCGTTTTTGCTGGGTTTTTGATGCCTTTCCAGTGCGTTTCTGGTGACTATTACCCAGCATGCACCTGTGAAACTAGGACACGTGACTCAAAAAATTCAACCAAAAAACACAATGCTGGTGCGTTTTTTGCTGCGTTTTCTATTTGTTTATCCTGTGTTTTTTGTGCAGTTTTGAAAATCGCACCAAAGATGCCGCTAGCAGGACTTTTCAAAGCACACCGCACCTGCAGCAGAGTGGTGTGAAGAGTCCCATTGGATTTAAACGGGAAATATTTTTCCTGCGTTTTTTTAAGCAAGGTGTGAAGGGCCCTTAGACACAACCGGAAGTGAAATGACAAAGATTTAAAGTGACAGTTGTTGTAGCAGGTGTCCCCATTGAAAGATCTCCCTTCTATTACTTTTCTGGTAGCAAAATGTAATTTTGGATTTTCCATAAGGCCCCATTCACACCACTGCATCACATTTGTTGCACACCAAGATACCAAAGGACGCTCCAGGACCTTTCCTGGCATAGAGCTTTGCATGTTTTGTACACAAAAAAACACGTGATTGGGGTGCCATTAACAATTAATGGCACCACAAGTGCGACTCCTATTTTTCACATGTTCCTGAAACCCGTGCAGAAACGCGCATTACCAAAACATGCAGGTGTGAAGGCAGCCTAACTTTAACATTTGGCGTTTTGGGATCTCGGGCAGAATTGCAGTGATATCAAATCGCACTCCAGTTGCAAAACGCATGTTCGGATGCCATTCATTTTCAATGGCAACTTAAATGTGGTGCAGTTTTGCCGCGTTTACTGTGCAATCGTGGCAAACCAAACCACCCGCAGCTTGTTGGCCAAAAAGGAGAAGGAGCTTCTTTTGGACGTTTCGCGTGTTGCAATTTATGTATGATAATTGGGGCAAAACCACACTGCGCTTTAGGTGCCATTGACAGTAAGTGGCACTAGAACACGTGTTTTGCGAATGCAATGCGATTTGAGATCGCTGCAATTTTGCCCGAGATCCCAAAATGCCATATGTGAATGGAGCCTCAGTCCCAGTCACAGGGGTCACCAGGACAAATAGAAAGGCTCTTCCTAAAAGGACAGCAGGAGAAACCTTGCAGATGTTCTAAGGCTCTCAGCACTTACTAATTTCAAGTGACAGTTATAATACCAGTACCACCCCCATTGCAGCCATCTTGTCTTTGCTAGAATCTTCAGCATCAAACACTGGTGAATGCCGGCATCTTCCCGCATCGCTGTGCCCCCACCCCCAGAATCTAGTGATACAGCCGCCAGGAGAGGAGCCATTACATGTGGTGGGAAGGCTGAGGTACCTGACACACCTGGAAGTGTATCTCTGCAAGAGTGTAAAGATTGGCAGCAACTGTGGTAATACTGGTAAGTATTATATCTATCTTTTAGGGCTAGTTCACACCAAAAAAAACATCCTCCAGATCCCTTCCAGATGCATTTCTGCATGCACGTTTTTGATGCATTCTGGGGAGTTTTTGCATTCCAAATGCTTTCTTTTCTTCTTTCTTTCCTGTTTTTTCACTGTACTGGGGTCCGGTGTATTTTTGATGCATTTAGGTGCGTACCGGTGTATTTTTGATGCATTTTACCACGTTCCGGTACAGTTCTGTGCAGAAAAAATGCAGCATGTTCTACTTTTTTTTGCTGGAACTGGAACACACTGGAACTGGTGTGAACTTTGCCATTGAAAACCATGTAATCTACTTTCTATGCGTTTTGGATGCAGAAAAAAAAGCACTGGTGTGAACTAGCCCCTAAAATTATGTTTCCTTTTTTATTTTATTTTTACAGAGCCTCTTTTGTTTGCTTATTTTGTTTATTACATAAAATCGGTCTTCCGCCCCCCAAAAAAATGAAAAGCCAGCAGCTACACATACTCCGGCTGCTGGCTTTAAACAATAGCACACTTACCTGTCCTGGAGTCCAGCGATGTCGGCACCGCAGCTGATCTTTCCATCAGCTGTCGGGTGCTGCCGCTGCCATTGCGGGTAAGGGTATCCAGCAGTGTAGCCTTACGGCTTCACGCCGGTAACCCTACTGCGCATGCGCAAGACCCCACTCCTCTCTCCTACTGGCCCGGCGTCAGGGAGAGAAGGAGGGAACCCTGTGGTGATGTCATGGGCCGCAGCCGGACTCCCGGAAGTGGGAACAGGATACCTGTCAAAGACAGGTATGCTGTCCCCCCTCCCCCCCGAAAGAAAACAATTGTGGCACAGGAGGGGGAGAGGAGACAGATGAGCAGAAGTTCCACTTTTGGGTGGAACTCCACTTTAACCACTTAAGGACCGCCTCACGCCGATATAGGTCGGCAGAATGGCATGGCTGGGCACAACCACATACCTGTACGTGGCCCTTTAAGAGCCCAGCCGTGGGTCGCGCTCCCGCCGCCGGCGGCGCGCTCGCGACTCGGTCCTGAGCTCCGTGACCAGCGGACCCGATCGCCGCTGGTGTCCCGCGATCGAGTCACAGAGCTGAAGAACGGGGAGAGGTCTGTGTAAACAAACCTCTCCCCGTGCTTCCTACTCTGCCTGTCATTGATCGGCTGTTCCCTGTCATCAGGAAAGCCGATCAGTGATGTCAGACGTAAAGCCACGCCCCCTACTGTAAAAAAAACACCCACGTCACACTTATCCCCTCCCCGCCCCCTAGTGGTTAACTCCTTCACTGCCAGTATCATTTACATAGGAATCAGTGCATTTAAATAGCACTGATTTCTGTATAAATGACAATGGTCCCAAAAATGTCCGATGTGTCCGCCATAATGTCGCAGTCACAATAAAAATCGCTGATCGCCGCCATTACTAGTAAAAAAAAAATATTAATAAAATGCTATAAACCTATTCCCAATTTTGTAAACACTGCGATTTTTTTTACCAAAAATATGTAGAAGAATACGTATTGGCCTAAACTGAGGGAAAAAAAAGTATTTTTTATATATATTTTTGGGGGATATTTATTATAGCAAAAAGTAAAAAAATATAGCATTTTTTTCAAAATTGGCGTTCTATTTTTGTTTATAGCGCAAAAAATAAAAACCGCAGGGACGATCAAATACCACCAAAAGAAAGCTCTATTTGTGGGAAAAAAAGGATGCCAATTTTGTTTGGGAGCCACGTCGTACGACCGCACAATTGTCAGTTAAAGCGACGCAGTGCCGAATCGCAAAAAGGGGCCTGGTCCTTTAGCTGCAAATTGGTCCGGGGCTTAAGTGGTTAAGGCACACTGTGTTTGGGCTAGCTCATATTAACATTGCCCATTAATAAGCGATCCACGGGTGGCTGAAAGGCCTTACTGCCTGCTTTAACCCCCAAAAGCCTGCACCACTGCATTGGAACCGCATGCACTGGCACAAGGTTGCAATACGTTTCCCCCCCACCCCTATACACTTGCATAGGCCATTTTCATTGGGTGGTACTGCCCGCAGAAGACAGCAGTAGGTATATTTCTTGCTGTGTTGCAAACAATTGCGGCCACGGCAAGTATACAGCCCCATCCAGCTGCCTTTGCAGCCTAAGACCTCATGCCCACAGGATGTTTGGCCATCTCTTCCAGACCCTTTACTCCTGGTAGCAGCGTTTTGGGAAAAAAAGACGCTCCATGCGTGTAAACGCATTTAGGCACGTCAAGTGCTTGGGCATGAATTAATTTAGATAGTCAGAATAATAATTTATTCTGGCCACTGAAATGAATTAACGCTCAAGCACTAAATTTGCCTAGTGTTAACGCATGTCTAGAAGTGTTTACAAGCGCCATGCATTTTTTCTGTCAAAACGCCGCTGCTGGCAGTGTTTTTATTTTCAGCCTCTAAACCCCTATGTGTGCATGGACATATAGGCTAACATGTAGGGGCATGTGGAGGCAGAAAAATACAAACAGCAGATGCCCGTACAGCAGCGTTAAAGATGTCCAGTCTTCATCATGAGGCCTTAGGGCAACTGCCTGTTTTTACCGCTTTCTAGAACTACATATTTAAACTTAGCCTTAATGTGGCCCCAACGCAGGAAAAAAACAGTCAGGCCCCATTTATATCTGTACGTTGCACTAATGCGTGTTTTTTTTTTACACAAGGCAAACCTGTTCACTCGAAAACATGTCAGAGAAGCTCCTGCACCCTTTTGGGTTCAGAGATTGACCTATTTTATCACCGGACGCTTTAGTGCGTTTTGATAAAACGCACAGTTGCTAGCCACGTTTGGGGTGACCTTAAGCATGAATGGCACTGGCAGCATGATGCACATTTTTTTATTTTTTTTTTGCATGTTCTGGAAACTCAAGCAGATACACACGTTTCTGTGGGCATTCCCAGAATGCTCAGGTGTGAATGGGGCCTAAAATAAAAAAAAAAGGCCGATGCAGGATTTTTTATTTTTTTTGTTACTGAAGTGTACATTGTGCGGTGTGCCATGTAGATGCTTTTGGGTGCTGTTCAAACTGAATGGCACCAGAACACACCACAGCCAGCTTGTTATATTAACATGCATTGTGTTAACAGAAGTTTTAAATTAGGGCTCTTTCACACTGATGCGCTTATGCTGTGCTTTAGCGCTGCTAAAAAGTATAAAAAAAACGCAATAAAAATATTTCCCCTTAAATCCCATGGAACTCTTTACACCAGTGTGCTGGGTTTTGTAATGTCCTGCATGCTGCATCTTTGGTGCCCTGTTTCAAAAACGCATCAAAAATGCGCCTCCAATTGATTTCTATGGGAAAGGTTCTAAAAACATATCAAAAACTCGTGGTTAATTTTTGGTGTGTTTTTTAGTCCAAGTTTCACAGGTGGGAGTCAGGAATCCAGAAAATGCACCAAAAATGTATTGAAAATACTTTTATTTTATTTTGTTATTTTATTTTGTGTTTGATTATATTATTTTGTATTAAAAAAAAAAAACACTTTCAAAACACGATATGTGATTTTGCAAAACGCATACCACGTTTTTAAGAGTAACAGTGTGAAAGTTCATTTTTCCTATTGCTTGCATTGAGAGACTACAACTTCTGTTTAATGACAGCTAAACCAATGCAACTCTGTGTTGAGGAGATGGTATTTAGGAATGGTAAATTGTTCCACTAACCGGAAAGGACGTCACCAGATGTGACATCAGAGTCCTAGTCAGTGCCGATCCTGACCTCCCTGGGGCCCTAAGCAAAAATCTGCTAAGGGGCCCTCTACTTGATCCGTGATGCCGTGAGCTATGTAAACCATTTGCCATTGCCACACAGTCACACCTGACACTTCAGTGCTCCCAAAACAATCCTCCCTCCTTTAAACAAAACAGTCAAAGAATAAGTACAACAATATAGAACAGAATGAGGTCCCCAGAGAGCCCTCCTTACATCAGGGTCCTCAGAGAGCCCCCCTTACATCAGGGTCCCCAGAGAGCCCCCCCTTACACCATGGTCCCAAGAGAGCCTCCCCTTACATTAGTGTCCCAAGAGAGCCTTCCCTCTTACATTAGTGTCCCCAGAAAGCCCCTCCTTACACAGGGTCCCCAGAGAGCCCCTCCTTACACAGGGTCCCCAGAGAGCCCCCCTCTGACATTAGTGTCCCCAGGGGGCCCCCTCTTACATCAGTGTCCCCAGAGGGCCCTGTCTTTACATCAGTGTCCCCAGAGGGCCCCCCTCTTACATTAGTGTCCCCAGAGGACCCCTTCCTTACATTAGTGTCCCCAGAAACCCCCCCTCTTACATTTGGGCCCCCAAACAGCTGACTTCCCCCCTTGCAGAGGTTCCCCTGTACCTGGCTGGTGGAGGTGGGAGGCGGCGATCGGCAGCTATATGGTGTTCACAGGCAGGGGGATCTCCCTGGGGCTAGTAGTTCTATCTCCGAATGTATACAGCCGAGAGGGGAGGGGCATCAGCAACAGTGTTCAAGCAGAGTGAAAGTGAAACTGATACCTGCCTGGGTCAGAGGCCCCTCCTTTCTCCTCTCCACTGTATACACTGAGAGTACTACAAACCCCAGGGAGATCCCGCCGCCCACTCAGGCACCATAGAGCTGCTGATCGCCGCCTTCCACCTCCTCCCACCTCTCCTCACTGCACTCTAAACGGCCAGCCAGAGGTGCAGGGGGGATGCTGGGTCTTGGGGGCCCCCCCACAGTGGCGGGGCCCTAAGCAGCTTGCATAGTGTGCCTATAGGGCCGATCGGCTCTGGTCCTAGTCCCTCACTTCAGGCCTGAAGACTGAGTTGGGTGAAACACTTAGAGGCGGGACTAGGACACTCACCTCACGTCCAGTGATATCACTTCTGGTTAGTGGAATGCTGGTTCCAGGGGACCGGAAAAGCAGTGCTTCATACAATGCTTTGTTGCTGGAAATATTGAGTGCAGATCCAAGGCACAATAGATGTGAGTGCAATATTGTGGGGGACATAGTATGGAGTTTTATGAATTTTTTTTATGATTTCCTTGCATACAGTATTGAGGGACCTCTGGATTGGGGGATAAAAGAGGAGTAAGGAGTGGTGATACTTATTTGAAGGAAGGCTGGCGAAGGCTGTCATGTATTACACAAGCGAATATCACAATATTCATTCTAGAGTCCGCAAGCTCTGGTGAGTGCATGGTGTGCAGGGGGTGCGGCATAATATACAATATAAAGGGACTATATATTTACTTTTTTATTAAGTGTGCACTATGTATGTGTGGCAAGTGATACATCACGCACTATTTTACGGATAAGGATCACAAGGACACTGTTTTAGTGGTTGCCAATCAGTTTATTATACTTTTGTTTGTTTTGATTTTTGGTTCATACATTCACAATTAATTTTTGATGTAATTTGCTCCATAGCGCTGTTTAGCTCAGATTATATAGGTTCTATAACTACGCACCTGTGTACGTGAAACAGAGGTATTAGAAGTTACTGCTCGCCTTCTTCTACGCACCTGTGTACGTGAAACATACAGGTATTAGTAGTTACTGCTCGCCTTTACTAATATGCATCAGTAAAGAAGTTGCTTTGGAACCTATTGGTGTGCATCTATCTATTTTCCCGGCCTTTGCGGTCAGAATAGAATCTACAACATCCAACACTTCCGCATTTGTCGAATGCCTGCGTCTCCATGCAGCACTTTCCCCCCATCCTCAGACACTAGTGATAACGCAGCCAGGAGAGACACCCCTACATGTAGTGGGGAGACCCTGCTATCTGACACACTTGGAAGTTCTGGATGCTGAAGAATCTAACAGCAGTTGTGTCTCTACAAGGAAGTGAAGACTGGCGACAAAGGAGGGGATACTGGTGAGTATTTATCTTTTAAAATTACCCTTTACATGCTTAATGTTTCACAACATGGTTTTAAAGGGGTTGTAAACCTCAGCCATGAATACTATGAACAAAGCATATCCCTCTATAGTGTGTACTTGTCTCAATCCAGAGCACTAAGTGTCATTTCTGCCCACTGCCTCGTTCCTCTGCTATTAGTCACTTCTGATGAGTTTTCCTGACACTAAGAGAAAAATAGTGACGGGGAGGGCACAACCTGTGATTGACAGCCTCAGCTCTGTTCCTGTGTGCTGTGGGAAGGGGGTCTATCTCTCTCCAATCAGCTTTCGTTGCTCTCCTCACTGGTGTAAATCCGTCTCTCTGCCCCCTGCTTTTCAGAGCTGCGCAATCCTGTGTAAATTCTGCACTTTTAATGGATGTAGGGGACACACGGTTATACATAAAGAGGTACAACTTATGTAGGAAGATTTTTTTTTTTCTCTGTGGATCACCTGAGGCCAGTCGCATCACTTGGGTATATGTGAGGGTTTACACCCTTTAATATAAACACTTCTGGGTGCAGTCCACATCACTACTGGAATCCCCATAAGGGCTTATTCACATGGGTGTCTAAAACTTTGCATTTAGATGCATTTCAGCATATATGAAGTTTTGTATGCATCTAAACACAGCACTATAGGAGACAATGTGACCATGCACACAGCTGCATCTACAAATGAAAATGTGCACTGCATGTAGCACCATACAAAAAAGTAGAACACAACTGCGTCCGGGGGTTATACAAATCTGCAGATTGTATGCATGTAAACACATGCATAGGTACAGTGCCTTGTAAAAGTATTCATACCCCTTGTAATTTTCCACATTTTGTCATGTTACAACCAAAAAGGTAAATTTATTTTATGTGATAGACCAACACATAATTGCGAAGTGGAAGGAAAATTATAAATTGTTTTCAACATTTTTTACTAGTAAATATGTGAAAAGTGTGGTGTGCATTTGTATTTAGCCCCCTTTACTTTGATACCCCTAACCAAAATCTAGTGGAACCAACTGCCTTCAGAAGTCACATAATTAGTAAATAGAGTCCACCTGTGTGTAATTTAATCTCAGTATAAATACAGCTGTTCTGTGAAGCGCTCAGAGGTTTGTTAGAGAACGTTAGTGAACAAACAGCATAATTAAAGCCAAAGAACACACCAGACAGGTCAGGGATAAAGTTGTGGAGAAGTTTAAAGCAGGGTTAGGTTATAAAAAAATATCCCAAGCTTTGAACATCTCACAGAGCACTGTTCAATCCATCATTCGAAAATGGAAAGAGTATGGCACAACTGCAAACCTGCCAAGACATAGCAGTCCACCTAAACTGACAGGCCGGGCAAAGCGAGCATTAATCAGAGAAGCAGCCAAGAGGTCCATGGTAACTCTGGAGGAGCTACAGAGATCCACAGCTCAGGTAGGAGAATCTGTTCACAGGACAACTATTAGTCGTGCACTCCACAAATCTGGCCTTTATGAAAGAGTGGCAAGAAGAAAGCCATTGTTGAAAGAAAGCCATAAGAAGTCCCATTTGCAGTTTGCGAAAAGCCATGT
Source organism: Lithobates sylvaticus (assembly GCA_028564925.1). Lineage (NCBI taxonomy): Eukaryota > Metazoa > Chordata > Amphibia > Anura > Ranidae > Lithobates > Lithobates sylvaticus. The sequence continues at coordinate 337,383,712 of CM053026.1, read as the reverse complement.
GGGGGACACAGAAAACATGTGGCAGAAAACGAACACTGTACATCACCCTGAACACATCATCCCCACTGTGAAACAAGTTTTTCTTCAACAGGGACAGGGAAGCTGGTCAGAGTCAATGGGAAGAAAGATGGAACCAAATACAGGGCAATCTTAGAAGAAAACCTGTTGGCGTCTGCAAAAGACTTGAGACTGGGGTGGAGGTTCACCTTCCAGCAGGACAACAACCCTAAACATACAGCCAGAGCTACAATGGAATGGTTTAGATCAAAGCATATTCATGTGTTAGAATGGCCCAGTCAAAGTCCAGACCTAAATCCGACTGAGAATCTGTGGCAAGACTTAAATTGCTGTTCACAGACGCTCTCCATCCAATCTGACAGAGCTTGAGCTATTTTGCAAAGAAAAATGGGCAAAAACTCTCTAGACATCCCCAAAAAGACTTGCAGCTGTAATTGCAGCGAAAGGTGGTTCTACAAAGTACTGACTCAGGGGGGCTGAATACAAATGCACGCCACACTTTTTGTAATTTTTGGATAAACATTTATCATTTTCCTTCCACTTCACAATCATGTGCCACTTTGTGTTGGCCTATCACATAGAATCCCAATAAAAAACAATTACGTTTTTGGTTGTAACATGACAAAATGTGTAAAATGTCAAGGGGTGTGAATACTTTTTCAAGGCACTGTATATGTATAAAGCCAGTAGAAGAACTGTACATGTCTAAAATTTGTAAGTGTCTAAACACAAGTATTTTAGGTGTGTATTCTTTACGCAGGATCTTCTGCTGGCTCTGCCAGTAGGCACCTGCATTCTGTGCAGAAAATACACATATGCCCTCGTAAATGAAGTCTTAATAACCAGTACTATGACTGGTCAAACTCCATGGTTGGTGGTTACATTCTTCTTGACATGCCCCTTGGCAAATGGTTTCCTAGAACCTGGGCACCCTATTGCTGGAGGCTAGGGGGAGTAGATACACATACACTATACCTGGAAATGCCAAATCTTGGACAGAGGATACAAAAAGGAGCAACAAAAGATGCATGGAAGAGTGTCTTTATACATCATTGGGTTATATTGTTTTTCTACTGGTTTCTTTTAAATTGCATTTGTTAAAGGTTACACAAGATCTCAGGCTTGTAAAGTGTACTGAAACCATGTTATGTCTGCTAATGTTGAGTTTCTCTTTCAAAATGGATTGTAACTGTACTTGAAGTATGTTCAAATAAATGTTACAAAATGTGAACATCTTTTACTTGTTGATTTTTTTCTCCCATCACCGAATACTTGGCAAAAGGTTACAATGCCTTGGGGCCAGTTCACATTCTGTGCATGTTTCCAGCAGCGCGTTCAAAACACACTGCACTTGCAATCTGCAGCAGGTGTCAGTGTTAACTAACCCCCCATCTATGCGGTTTCCTGTGGCTGCATTTGCTCGGGCACAGCTGCTCATTCATTTGAGTGGGCTTCTGTACCACCTAAAAATGCAGGGAAAAGGTCCTGTACCTTTTACAAAAATGTGGCCGCAGTTGTGTGCAGTTCCCAGTTTGGGAAAACCGTGCTGCAGCTTCCAGCGCAAGGGGGTACCATTGGTGTTAATGGTACCCAAACGCATCTCCTATGTAGCAGCACATGGGATTGTAGGTCGAACATTTAATTATTCTTAATGAAGAAAGAAAAAACACAATACCACCAAATTGGTGTTTTAAATGGCCGCGGCACCTTTATTGGTATAATAAATAAATAAATAACTTTATTCAATAGAAATCAATAAATGAATAAATAAATTCTGTTTAAAATATTTTATTAACCACTTAAGCCCCGGACCAATTTTCAGCTAAAGGACCAGGCCCCTTTTTGCGATTCGGCACTGTGTCGCTTTAACTGACAATTGCGCGGTCGTGCGACGTGGCTCCCAAACAAAATTGGCATCCTTTTTTTTTTCACAAATAGAGCTTTCTTTTGGTGGTATTTGATCACCTCATTTTTTGCGCTATAAACAAAAATAGAGCGACAATTTTGAGAAAAATGCAATGTTTTTTACTTTTTGCTATAATAAATATCCCCAAAAAATATATAAAAAAAGTTTTTTTCCTCAGTTTAGGCTGATACGTATTCCTCTACATATTTTTGGTAAAAAAATTGCATTGAGCGATTATTGATTGGTTTGCGCAAAAGTTATAGTGTTTACAAAATAGGGGATAGTTTTATAGCATTTTTATTAATAATATTTTTTTACTAGTAATGGGGTGATCAGTGATTTTTATTGTGACTGCGACATTATGACACATCGGACATTTTTGGGACCATTGTCATTTATACAGCAATCAGTGCTATTTAAATGCACTAATTCCTGTGTAAATGACACTGGCAGTGAAGAGGTTAACCACTAGGGGGCAGTGTAGGGGTTAAGTGTGACCTATATGTTTTTTTTTACTGTAGGGGGCGTGGCTTGGCGTGTGACATCACTTATCGTCTTTCCCTATGACAGGGAACAGACGATCAGTGACAGCCTCACTAGGAAGCACGGGGAGAGATTTATTTACACTTACCTCTCCCCGTTCTTCAGCTCTGTGACCCGATCGCAGGACACCGGCGGCGATCGGGTCTGCGGGTCCCGCGGCCACGGTCACGGAGCTCCGAACCGGGTCGCAAGCACGGTGCCGGCGGCCTGTGCGCGACCCATGGCTGGGCTCTTAAAGAGCAACGTACCTGTACGTTGTTGTGCCCAGCCGTGCCATTCTGCCGACGTAAATGATGGAAATTGACATGAAATCATCAGAAAAGAGAAAAAAATGTAAACGCATAGCATATAGTATACATTATAGTCATGTTTGTGGTGCTGGCTATGGTAGAAGAGAGGCCTGGTGTCAGGGGAACATTCGGAGAACTGGCAATCCTGCCAGTAATCGCAATGGTCATGCTGGGCGAATTCCCGTGCGCATGCGCGAACGGGAGCGCGCGGGAGCGCGCGCGGTAGCGGCATTGGCACTCGTGGGCCTATTTAGGTTGCTGGATTGTCGTCAGCTCCCGTGTCCCTTGTACCTGCCTCCTATGTCTGATTACCCAGTTCCTGTGAATACCTGGCTTGCCCGACTCTCCCTGATCTCCGCCTGCACCGACCCCTGGCTTGGACCCGACTACGCTTACGCCTGCAACTCCTGTATCTTCGCTTGCCCGCACGGTGTTGACCTTTGGCCTGGCTACTGACTCCGTTCCTGATCCATCCTGCTGTACCTTGTATCGGTTGGACCTGTTGTGTATGACCCCTGGCTTGGCTTGACCCTGCTCCTGGTTGCTGCACTGGAACCTGCCACGCACGGTTACTGACCTACTTACCGGCGCACCCCAGCAGCTCAGCGACTCAGTGACCCAAGCATCTGCATCCGGCAACCCGTGCACCTTTGGGCACTGTATTCCCTGTCCCACTTTCAGGGTTACACTGCACTGACCTTAGTGCAGCATTTGACACACTGGATCACAACACTTTACTCACCCGCCTCAAAGAAGTAGCAGGAGTCACAGTTTCAGACTTACCATGGTTCACTTCCTTCTTAGGAAATCGGTCACAGACAGTGAAACTTGGAGCCTTCACATCTGAATCCCGTGCAGTCTCCTATGGAGTCCCTCAAGGATCACCTTTGTCACCCGTGCTCTTCAACATTTACATCCGTCCACTCCTAAAAATCATCAGCAAATCTGATCTATGCTTCCACTCATACGCAGATGATACTCAACTCTACCTTCGGATCCCCGGACAAAAAGACCAATATCAGGAATTAGAAAAATGCCTCGCATCAATAGATGACTGGATGTCCACAAACTCCCTCAAACTTAACGGAACCAAAACAGAACTCCTTCTCCTAAATGCAAACCGGAAAACTAAATCTACGACACCATGGACTCCGCCCACCATCCTTGGACAGACCATCCCCCTAAGCATAAAAGCCAAAAGTCTCGGTGTCATCTTCGATTCAGAAATGTCAATGAATGCACAAATAGGATCAGTAGTCAGCGGATCCTACCACCTTCTACGCCTGCTACGTAGACTCATCCCCTTCATTCCAGAAAAGGACAAAGCCGTAGTGGTAGGAACAATCATCAACTCTTGACTCGACTACGCAAACTCCCTCTACATAGGACTACCTAAATTCCAGATTGCACGACTACAAGTCGTTCAAAACACGGCAGCAAGACTAGTCACAGGAAAAAAACCATGGGAATCCATCTTCCCATCCCTGAGGACCCTCCATTGGCTAACCGTAAAGAATCGGATCACATTCAAGACCCTCTGCTTGACCCACAAATGCACACAAGGAGATGCTCCTCAATACTTATGCGAAAAAATACAACACTACACCCCCAATCGCAACCTCCGATCTAACGACCAAAACCTACTCCTTGTCCCCAAATCCCGGTACAAGTCAAGGGGAGAACGAAGATTTGCAGTCCAAGGACCACGGCTATGGAACGCTCTACCTACGAACATCCGCTTGGAAAAAGACCATCGGGCCTTCAGGAAAAAACTCAAGACCTACCTCTTCTAAGAAGGAATCAACGCAGGTCGGATCAAGCGCCTCGAGGCGATTCAGTTCGCAGTTGCAGCGCTATACAAATCATTCATTCATTCATTCATTCAGCCGCAAGGGGCGCCCTCTCAGCATTCTGGCCTCCCACCAGAGACTTGATACCTGGTGGGAAATGTAGATCAGACATGCGGGTTATAGGAGATGAAAGAAAGTTCAGCGGTGCAACAGGAGGGCTCCCCCCCATTAGGCACCCCCACTGGGATTAATCTGTGCCCAATAGGAGGAACCCAACTACCCCACCACCGAGCCTCCTGATTTTGGAGCCGTATAAAGGACCTTCTCCTCCGGATAACCAATACTCAGTGAGGCTTCCATGTTTAGGAGCCTGTCAATTTCCTAACAAATGTTAACAGATAAGGAGAGAAGAGTGTGGAAAAGGGAGGAGGAAAGGGTGAAAGGAGGGAAAGGAAGGGGGAGTAGAAAAGGTGGAGGGGAGGAAAGATCGAAAAGGACGGAACATCAATTTGAGGCATCGAGTTAGTGACCATCGGAGATCCCACATATATGGCCCAGGGCTCCCAGGTGGATTCAAATCTGCTAACTGTGTCTGAGATTATGTTGGATAGCTTTTCCTGTGACATTATCCAGGAGACTTTTCTAATTACTGCTGGGTTGTTTTAGATTTTTTAATAAAAATAAGAACCTTATTATCTAAAATAGAAACTTCTGATAATAGTAAACCATCTAGACTGTGCTTGTTATTGGGTAACATTTCCGAAATACGCAAAGCAGCAAAGAACAGTAAAACAAATGCTGCATGAAATAATACAGCCTCGTAATTTGAAAGGCAAACAAAGGGACTAACCGAATACAGCCTAGATAGGACATCTATTGTAGGTGGTCTGCGCATGTCCGTAACCAACCTTAGCTTTCTCAATCCCTTTAAAGCCTGTCGAACCGAAAATAAACTATTACAGGCTGGGAAGTTATGTAGTTTAACCACTTCACATCCGGCCGTAGCCGAATGATGGCCAAAGCACGAATGTGAAATCCTGGGAGGACGTCATATGATGGCCTCCCCTTTCCTCGTTCCCTGTGCGCGCTCACGAGCGCGCAGCAGGGAAATTCTGTGTTGGCCGTGTCCCTCGGACGCGGCCAATCACAGATCGCTGTAAACGGCCAATCACAGCGGCCGTTTACATCGCGATCGCCCTGGCCAATGAGAGATGATCTCATATGTAAACATATGAGATCATCTCTCAGCGCCACTCCCCCTCCTCACACAGAGACAGCGTGTGAGGAGGGGGAGATGAACGGCTGCAGCGCCGTAAGTTTAAAAAAATAATTAAAGGAAATGCCATCTGTGCCCACTGCCACCACTGCAATCTGTCCCCAATGCCAATTGCCATAACCATATGTCCCCAATGCCATCTGCAAGTGCCATGTGTCCCCAATGCCATCTGCCCCCAATGCCATCTGTGCCCAGTGCCATCCCCAGTGCCATCTGCCAGTGCCATCTGTGCCCAGTGCCATCTGCCAGTGCCATCTGTAGTCAGTGCCATCTGCCAGTGCCATCTGTAGTCAGTGCCATCTGTAGTCAGTGCCACCTGTCATTAGTGCCATCTGTCATCAGTGCCACATAGTGCCATCTGTCATCAGTGCCACATATTAATGCCATCTGTCATCAGTGTCACGTATTAGTGCCATCTGTCATCAGTGCCACCTGTCAGTGTCACGTGCCATCTGTTATCAGTGTCACCTGTCATCAATGCCACGTATCAGTGCCATCTGTCATCAGTGTCATGTGTCATCAGTGCCACGTATTAGTGCCGTCTGTCATCAGTGCCACGTATTAGTGCCATCTCTCATCAGTGCCACATATTAGTGCCACGTGATATCAGTGCCATGTATAAGTGCCATCTCTCATCAGTGCCACATATTAGTGCCATCTCTCATCAGTGTCACGTGTCATCAGTGCCCGTATTAGTACCATCTGTCATCAGTGCCACGTCAGTGTCACGTGTCATCAGTGCCACGTCAGTGTCACGTGTCATCAGTGCCACGTCAGTGTCACGTGTCATCAGTGCCACGTCAGTGTCACGTGTCATTAGTGCCACGTCAGTGTCACGTGTCATTGTCCTGGTGCTCCAGGGCCTTCAAAAGTGTAATAGGTAGTCAACAATTTAGATGTGTAATTTATGCTCCTAGAACACGTGACGGCGCTCCCTGCATGTTGGGCCTCTCTATGTGGCCAGGCTGTGTAAAAGTCCCACACATGTGGTATCGTAATAATCAGGAGGAGTAACAGAATTTATTTTGGGGTGTCATTTGTGGTATACACATGCCATGTGAGAGAAATAACCTATTACAATGACAATTTTGTAGAAAAAAAATAAAAAATAAAAAAATAATTCATTTTGCAAAGAATTGTGGGAAAAAATGGCAACATCAAAAAGCTCACCATGCCTCTTACTAAATACCTTGGAATGTCTACTTTCAAAAAAGGGGTCATTTGGGGGGTATTTGCACTTTCCTGGCTTGTTCGGGTCGCAAGAAATGAGATCGGTCACCAGTGCATCAGATGTGATCAATTTTGTATAATTCGCACCACAGTTTGTAGAGTCTGTAACTTTCACAAAGACCAAATAATTTCCACTAATTTGGGTTATTTTTACCAAAGATATGTAGCAGTATAAATTGTGGGCAAAATTTATGAAGAAAAATTAATAATTTCCTAAATTGTATCACAGAAACAAAAAAAAATGCATTTTTTTTTCAAAATTTTCGGTCTTTTTTCATTTATAGCGCAAAAAAAAAAAATAAAAAACCCAGAGGTGATCAAATACCACCAAAAGAAAGCTCTATTTATGGGAAAAAAAGGACAAAAAATTCATTTGGGTACAGTGTTGCATGACTGAGTAATTGTCAGTCAAGGCGTGAGAGCACCGAAAGCTGAAAATTGGTCTGGATGGGAGGGGGGTTTAAGTGCCTGGTAAGCAAGTGGTTAAAGAAAAAGGAAACCCCTGCTAAAATGTTATTAATATGATTAAAGGAAAAATGTAACTGCATCAATGAGCAGAGAAAGGCTAAAATGGAACTCTCTGTAGGCGGTAATCCAAAAGAATCTAACCCAGCATTAAAAGACAGCCATTTCTCCTATGCAACTGGGGCAATGATAACCAACCATATCTGCATGGGGCAACAGCTGTCTGAAACGAGCCATCTGGAATCGAGATAAGGCATCAGCAATGATATTGAGCTTACCTGGTACATGTTTTGCTTTAATCCAAATATTTAATTTTAGACATAAAAGCACTAAATAAAGTAAAAGTTTTATGACAGGCAAAGATTTTGAAGAGAGGCAGTTTAAAGTAAACATTACGCCTCTATTATCTGTATCAATAATTATACGTTTGTTTGCAAATTGCCTTCCCCAAATTTCTAAGGCAACAATAACTGGAAAAAGTTCCAAACAAACTATATTTTTTGTAATCTTGTTGGAAATCCAAGAGAAGGGCCATGCACCTGAATACCAATGAGAGCGGAAAATAGCAGCAAATCCATGAGAACCAGCTGCATCTGTAAATGGCTCAATATCTGCTGCAAAAACGAATTTGTCCTGAAAAAGAGATCTACTATTATAATCTTGCAAAAATTGAGACCATACCAACAAATCATCCTTTATGTCACAATTCAACCTAATGTGAGAAAAAGGAGATTTAAAGCCGGACATGGCCAAAGATAACCTTCTGGAAAAAATTCTGCCCATAGGCATAATGCGTGTAGCAAAAGCCAAAAGACCCAGAAAGGATTGAAGCTCTTTTAGTAAAATCTTTTTCGGACGCAGAAAGAACGTAATTTGGGATTGAAGCTTACCAATTTTAACAGCAGGGAGTTTAAACTGAAATAATAAAGTGTTAATTTCTATACCCAAAAATGCAATAATTGGAGATGGAAAAGCAGTTTTTTCAAGTGCTAAGGAAATACCGAAGTATTCAGATATGAGAAAAAATAACCTGAGAACTAAGGAACAAACTGAAGAACTAGAATGGCCAATAAACAGGAAGTCATCTAGATAATGAATTATCCCAGAATGACCGGATTCAAAAATCATTACCCACTGAAGAAAAGAGGCGAAAATTTCAAAATACAGGGGGTCCCCGACTTACGAACACCCGACCTACGAACAACCCCTACTTATGAACGGGGTGCTGCAGGGACCCTCCGCCATTTTTCGGTCTTTTTCGGCGTCTTTCGGCCGTTCTGCGCATGCGCGGCCATACGGAGCTTCGTAAAATGCCGGAAATGTCCGTAATTTGCCGCGCATGCGCAGAACGGCAATAGACGGAACATCGGAAATGTCCGGAAATCTCCGTATTTGTCGGTCTGCGCATGCGCGGCCGACTTACGAACATTTCCGACTTCCGTACAGGCGGGCAGTCCCTAACGAGTTCGTAACTCGGGGACCCCCTGTAGTAACATGACAGCCAACAACCCATCTGGAGGCATTTGTCATAAAAGAAATAACCTTCAAAGCGGAAACCTAATGAATTGTGAACTTCTGAAGCTATGGGCAATAATCTGAAAGCTGATTGGATATCTGCCTTTGCTAACAATGCGCCTTGACCAAAAGTTTTAAGAATTTGAAAAGCGTCATCAAAAGTAGCATATTTAACAGAAGCAGATAATGGGTCAATCTCATCATTCAGAGAATTGCCGAAGGGAATTCCTTTTTTAGGAACTAAATCCAAAGGGGAAACACAAAGGGGGGTAGGGGAGGAGTGCTTAAAAAGCGGAATTCCCCTTTTGGGTAGAGCTCCACTTTAAACTGTGTGTATAGGGGAAACTTTAGATAGATTCAGGAACGAATAAAAACCCCTATCAGGCTATGTTTTGTTGTCTGTTTCCTGCAGGGGAAGTTTCCTCTCCACCTGTCCTGGAGATACAACAGGAAATTGAAGGAAAATTATAAATGGTTTTCCACATTTTTTACAAATAAATATGTGAAACGGGTGGGGTGCATTTGTATTCAGCCCCCCTACTTTGTAGAACCCCCTTTCGCTGCAATTACAGCTGCAAGTCTTCATGGGGATGTCTCTACCAGCTTTGCATATCTAGAGAGTGACATTTTTGCCCATTCTGATTTGCAAAATATCTCAAGCTCTGTCAGATTGGATGTAGAGCATCTGTGAACAGTGTTTTTTAAAGTCTTGCCACAGATTCTCAACTGGATTTAGGTCTGAGCTTTGACTGGGCCATTCTAACACATGAATATGCTTTGATCTAAACCATTAAATGCCATTTTAGTTTTAGTCTTATTTTAGTCATTTTTATATTGTTTTAGTCATATTTTAGTCAACTGAAATAGTGTTAATTTAGTCGGTGAAAATATTTTTGTCCTTGAAATTAACACTGTCTGCAGGCTGTGCCTGAACACTATACTGAGAGTGTACTTTAGAACCCTATGCATTCCACCAGATTCACAAGCCAAACCTGTCGGAGAGCAGAACGGGGGGGGGGGGGGCAGACTAAGCAGCAAAGCCATTTTATGTGCTGTGCAAAGGACCTCAAAGTTAATTGCAAACAAAAGGTAAAAAGTTAAAAATACAAACCTGATACAGGATATTACAATGAACAATGATGTAACACACATTTCTAAACATTTAATTAAATGCCATAGGTTACTGCATAATTAATCAATTAAAAATAAATGTCTATGAGAAAAGCAGTTTGAAAAATAACAAAAATATATATTTTTTAATATCATTGAAATCCTTCTAGAACTACATAATCGCTTTAGGAATCGGCATTCTTTCAGAAGACCTTTTTTTTGTATGTGCGAGCACAGTTTTTGGTTTATGAGCTTTAAATCATCCTTATGGCTTATTACTCCATACGAAGTATAGAAGGATGGGACATCAGAGGAAAATCTTCAATCTGCTAAATACATATTTTGTTCCATAAGATGCCTTGGTATTCTTGGTTGCAGTATTATGCTATGCAATATTCAGGTTGTCACCAAAAAAGTGTTCATATGAATCCATAAACAGGTAGTTTAATACCCTTCAATAAATCAAGCAAATTGTAACAAACATAAATGGTCTAGTGGAAGGGAGCATCTTTCGCAATTCCATAATGTATTCTTTTATTTTTGGATTAGGTTATTCTTCAATCAAATTGTTTTAAAAAAAGCTTAAAGAAACGACTGCAACATTTCTAAAGCAAAGCATTCTGGTTATATACTTTGAACGACGGGGCCAAGTCCAACAGTAGCTCTAGAGACAGTCTTTACTAACAAATGCTGCTAATAGAATACAGGTAAGGAGATATTGATTATTACTGAATAAAGCTTGGTGCTGTTTTTTGCTGTGTCAAACATCACAGGCACAGTGTTGTGTAATTGCATTGTTTCCAATGGCAAGCACAGAAAGTGAATCATTTGCTTGTCAAATTGGGTATGCTACACGGTTGTACTGAATGTTCCAAATTGAATGTCCGTCCAAAGAGGTCTTTGAGTCATGGATTTTCAAAGAGGTCTTTGAGGCATGGATTTCAAAAAGAGGTCTTTGAGTCATGGATTTCCAAAGAGGTCTTTGAGGCATGCATTGCCAAAGAGGTCTTTGAGACATGGATTTCCAAAGAGGTCTTTGAGGCATGGATTTCCAAAGAGGTCTTTGAGGCATGGATTTCCAAAGAGGTCTTTGAGACATGGATTGCCAAAGAGGTCTTTGAGACATGGATTTCCAAAGAGGTCTTTGAGGCATGGATTTCCAAAGAGGTCTTTGAGGCATGGATTTCCAAAGAGGTCTTTGAGGCATGGATTTCCAAAGAGGTCTTTGAGACATGGATTTCCAAAGAGGTCTTTGAGGCATGGATTTCCAAAGAGGTCTTTGAGACATGGATTTCCAAAGAGGTCTTTGAGGCATGGATTTCCAAAGAGGTCTTTGAGGCATGGATTTCCAAAGAGGTCTTTGAGGCATGGATTTCTAAAGAGGTCTTTGAGTCATGGGTTGCGGATGGTTTCTGATGTTGTTTCTCTGTATGTAACAAGACTGCAAACTTCATAAATGCGGAAGGAGGCAAAAACAGTGCACACCATGCAGGCAGCTCCAAGTACATACCACCAATTGAAAATGCCAAAAGCCATACCCTTCATGATGCTGTATAGGCCAAAAGAAACCATGATAATAACAGAGATGACTTGTACGCATACCGGAGGTCCTCTGCTAAGGCTGTGCATCGTTTTACCAAGATAGCAAGATTTCCTTTGGCAGACTTCTAGAAATGAAAAACGACTCGACTTTTCAAGCCTTCACAGATCCAGTTTAATAAGCCTGTTTAAACTGCTGGTGAAAAGACCTATTTAGAGCAATGATAACTAAAAGGATAAGATTGGATGGAGGTGTAATTGCTTTTTCATTTTAAAAGCTGGAACAGCAATTCATTTTATCCCTGGATAATCCGCACTGCATAAGTAGGTGGTTAAATTTGCTCAACGCATGCTTGAAAACAAACACACAGCCTCTTTCATAAAGTCATTTGCAGTTAATCTATTATAGGTTAGGTAATTTACAATATAACTGTATTACTTTCCATTAGATATAGAACAACATTATTTGTAAAATATCAGTTATTTGTCTTTTTATTGCATATTGGTTTTCCTAGAAAATAAGCCGTGGTTGTAAAATTACTGTATTTATGTTTGGTACTTTCCTTCAATTAATGTAGATGATTAAATACACACCTTGGTTAATTAAACAAATTCTAATATATACAGTATGTGGTCTATGTATCAAAGTTTTGATGGGCAATTGGCAAGACCATCAGAAATAATTTAGTCAACAATCACCCTATGTACTGTAGCAAGGTAAATTAGTGGACATTGCCTGATATTCAGCAACATCAGTTCTTATAAAAAGGGTTTTAACTGTGACATTCACCCTGATTAAAGAAAAGGTGAATGTTATCTTCCCTAAACATTCACCATATCTGCCGTCTAATAAACCCCAGATCTCTCAGTAAAGAGTACCTGTCACTGCCCTTGCTATCACGAGGAATGTCGTTCATCCCTTACGAGAGCAATAAAGTTGATTAAAAAATAAAAAATTAAAGCAACAGTGTAAAAATAAATTAATAAAATAAATAATATGAAAAATTGTCCTTGTTTTCACACACAAAGGCGAACGCACATGTTAGTCCCGCACGCATACATTAACACATGAGGTATCACCATGAATGTCAGAGTGAAAGCATCAATTCTAGCACCAGACTTTATATGTAAATCTAAAGTGGTAACCTTTAAAGGCTTTTAAAGCATTGCCTATGGATAATTGAATGTACTGTAGTTTGTCGCCGTTCCCCGTGCATGCGCAATTTTAAAGCGTTATATGTTTGGTATGTATTTACTTTTATTCTCTAGGGCCTCAATTTTTGTCTCATCTGACCACCTTAACCACTTAAGGACCGAGCCTCTTTCTGAGATTTGTTGTTTACAAGTTAAAAAAAATTTTTTTGCTAGAAAATTACTTAGAAAAAAAAAGTATAATGTTTGGGGGTTCTAACACCGTAGAGAATAAAAAAATCCCTTCAAGAGCTATGGGCGGAAGCGATGTTTTGATGTCGCTTCCGCCCTGCAATGGTATGGAGACAGGTGGGGGCCATCTTCCCCTTACTCGTCTCCATACCCAGGAAGGAGAAGGATCCGATCGCCTCCGCCGCTACCGACAGCTCCGGTAAGCAGTGGAGGGCACTGGAGGCCCCTCTCCTGCCGCCGATAAAAGTGATCTTGCAGCGAATCCTCCACAGAGACCACTATTATCGGAAACCGGACCACCCACTGAAGAAGAGGATACCAGGGTTATGGCAGCCAGCTGCTGCCATAACAAAGATATCCCTCTTCAATGATAGGACGTATATCGGCGTGTGGTGGTCCGAAAGTGGTTAACCACTTAAGGGCCGCTCCACGTACATTTACTGTGGCAGGGTGTCAGTATCATTTATACAGTGAGAGTGCATTTATTTTGTTTAGCTCTGATCACTGTATTGGTGTCACTGGTCCCCAAAAAGTGTCACTTTGTCAGCTGCAATGTCACAGTCCTGCTAAAAATTGCTGATCACCGCCATTACTAGTAAAAACATAAAATAAAATATAAAGTCCATAAATCTATCCGATAGTTTGTAAACACTATAACTTTGCGCAAACCAATCAATATTCACTAATTGGGATTTTTTTTACCCAAAATATGTAGAAGAATACATATTGGCCTAAATTGAAGAAGAAATTCGATTTTTTAAAATTATTTTATTGGGGGTGTTTTATAGCAGAAAGTAAAAAATAATATTTTTTTCAAATTTTTCTGTATTTTTTTGTTTATAGTGCAAAAAATAAAAACTGTAGAGGTGATCAAATACCATCAAAAGAAAGCTCTATTTGTGTTGTCAGTTAAACAACAGAGTGCTGTATCCCAAAAAATGGCTCACCATCCAAATAGCATCATTCCTAAAGTGAAGCATGAAGGTGGTAATATCCTGTTATGGGGGCGTTTTTCTGCAGCAAGGACTGGAGCACTTGTCAGGATAGAAAGAAAAATGGACGGGGAAAAATACCATCAAATTCTTGAGGAAAATCTGCTGCCCTATGCTAGAAATTTGTCAATGGGAAGAAGGTTTACCTTCCAACATGACAATGACCCAAAGCACACAGCATAAACGACCAAACAGGTGAATGACCTTGCATGGCCTAGTCAGAGGACAGACTTAAACTCCATTGAAAATCTGTGGAATGACTTGAAGACTGCAGTCCACAAACGGTCACAATCAAATTTGAGGAGTTCTGCAAAGAAGAGTGGGCAAATATTTAAAATTCCAGATGTGCAAAGTTAGTAGAGACATATCCCAACAGACTAAAGGCTGTAATTAAAGCAAAGGACGGTTTAAAAATATACTTAGACATAAGGGGGGTGATCCTTTTTCCAACTCAGTGATTCCTTTTTTTTAAATTTATTTTATTTTTTCTGACATGTTATGCCGCGTACACACAAGCAGAATTTCTGACAGAAAGAGTCAGATGGGAGATTTTCATTGTATATTCCGACCATGTGTACACCCCATCGGACTTTTTCCGTCGAAAATTCAGACGGACTTAGATAGAGAATATGTTCTATATTTTTACGACGGAAAAATTTACTATCAGAAAAAACGCTCGTCTGTATGCTGTTCCGACGCACCAAAAACTACGCATGCTCTGAAGCAAGTAGGAGACGGAAGCTATTGGCTACTGGCTATTGAACTTCCATTTTCTAGTCCCGTCGTACGCGTTGTACGTCACCGCGTTCTTGGCGGTCGGACTTTGGTGTGACTGTGTGTATGCAAGACAGCTTGAGCAGAATTCCATGGTAATTCCGTTGGAGAAACCTTCAGAGTTTATTCCAACGAAAAGCTTTTAATAGCCCCCCCTCCCAGCTGCTTACCGTTGGTTTTCGGGCTTACCTGGCCGATCGGGAAGCCCAAAAGCTGATCTGGTGCTGTTGGCAGCTGGGCACAGAGAAGGACGAAAGGAAAGATGGCCTCCACTCATCTCTATGCCTATGCAGGGCCAGCTGTCACAATACAATAGCCACAACAGGAGACTGTCTATCCTTGACGTGTATCGTGGATGGAGGAATCTATAGGTGTATGGCAAGCGGAACTCGCTTGTTAGATAAACTAAACAGATGCTTTGACTGGTAAACAGTTTTATTTTTTTACAAATTAATTTGCAATTTGAAGCTTGAGCCTTAATCCCTGCACATCTAAGAATGTTACAATAGCATTACTTAATTACAATTCTATTTTAAAACACATTTCTTTCTAGTGTTATCCCTGGTAATGCCACTTTATCAACATTCCTTAAACTGAAGAATAAACTAAAATGAGAAGGTTGACCAACCAATCTTCAAATGCTTTAAATGTTAAACAGCTCACTCATCCTTGAGTAATTACTTTACTGTGAGAAAACACTTTATTAAATTAAACAGCAGTATGCCCTCATTATTTAGAAAATGCATTTTGAGTGCCGCTTGCTTACAATAACTGTGCACATTTCCTAATGAATTGCAAGTAATTCACATAACCCATCACCAACAGTGTCTCTGCTAAAACAGGATTTTTGTCTTGCTGAAACCTTTTTTTTTGGAATACATTAGGGCTAAGTTTAGAATCACCCCCTTTAAGCTGCAAAGGCAGCTGGATGGCGTTAAATACTTGCCACGGTGGTTTGCTTCGTGGCATGGCAAAAATTATACACACCGATGTGTTCAAGTGAATGGGGCCGTTCAACCAGCCCACAAACCACGTGCAATGCATGCAGTTGCGGCATGGTCGTGCGGGTGTTTAAGGATTAAATTAGGCAGTAAGGAGGCGATATACACTGCTCAAAAAAATAAATAAAGGAACACTTTTTAATCAGAGTATAGCACCAAGTCAATTACACTCCTGGTATATTGATCTGGTCAGTTAAGTAGCAGAGGGGGTTGTTAATCAGTTTTAACTGGTTTGGTGTTAATGCAATTATCAACAGGTGCACTAGACAGGCAACAATGAGACAACCACCAAAACAGGAATGCTTTTACAGGTGTAGGTCACTTTTTTTCCCTACTCATCTTTTATGACTGTTTTTCACTAGTTTTGTATTTGGCTTGGGTCAGTGTCACTGCTGGTAGCAAGAGGTGATACCTGCACCCTACAGAGGTTGCACAGGCAGTGCAACCTCTCCAGGATGGTACATAAATATGCACCATTACCAGAAAGTTTGATGTGTCTCCCAGCAGTCTCAAGAGCATGGAGGAGATTGTAGGAGAGAGGCAGTTACTCAGAGAAAGTTGGACAGGGCTGTAGAAGGTCCTTAACCCATCCTTTGTGTAAGGAGGAACAGGATGAGCACTGCCAGAGCCCTACAAAAACCTCCAGCAGGCCACTGGTGTGAATGTCTCTGACCAAACAATCAGAAATAGACCTCCTCTAGTGGGCCCTGTGCTTACTGCCCGACACTGTGGAGCTTGATTGGCATTTGCCATTGAACACCAGAACCTGTGCTTGTGCTATTCACAGATGAGTGCAGGTTCACCTTGAGCACATGTGACAGACGTAAAAGGGTTTGGATAAGTAGTGGAGAACGTTATGCTGCCTGTAACATCGTTTTTCATTACCAATTTGATAGTGGTCAGTGATGGTCTGGGGAGGCATATCCTTGGAGGGACACACAGACCTCTGCAGGCTAGACAATGGCACCCTGACTGCCATTAGGTATCGGGATGAAATCCTTGGACCCATTGTCAGATCCTATGCAGGTGCAGTGGGTCCTGGGTTCCTCCTGGTGCACAACAATGCCCGGCCTCATGAGGCGAGAATATGCAGCCAGTTCCTGGAGGATGAAGGAATTGATACCTTTGAATAGCCCCCACGCCCGCCTGACCTAAATCCAGTAGAACACCTCTGGGACATTATGTTTCGGTCCATCCGATGCCACAAGGTTGCACCTCAGTTTGTTCAGGAGCTCAGTGATGCCCTGGTCCAGATCTAGGGGGGAAATACCCCAGGACACCAACTGTTGTCTCATTAGGAGCATGCCCTAGGGTTGTCAAGCATGCATAAAAGCACATGGGGGCCATACAAACTATTAAGTACCATTTTGAGTTGCTGAAATTACATTTTTTTTAAACGGACTAGCCTGCTGCATCATTTTTTAACTTTACTTTTGAGTGTCTTTGAATTCAGCCCTCTGTAGGTGGATAATTTTAAATTTCCATTAAACGATGTGGCATCCTTTTGTTCCTAACATATTACCCAGTCCATATCAGTATAGATATCCAGCATGATATTTTTCCCATTGAGATCTGATGTGTTTTCAAAGTGTTGCTTTATTTTTTTAACCAGTGTATATGCTAATAGGCATACCCCTTTACACTGCCCCACCCACCCCCACGGGCATACATGCCCTACTTTATCTCCCTCCCCTATTTGTTTAATTTTCTTCTCCTTTTACTGCTAATGCCCTTTCATGTATGTTACGGTTCTACATACCACATGAGGCAAAAGCCTCCCCCCCCCTTTTTTTCTTTTGACAACATGAGCTCTTTTAACACTCAGGGGTGTCATGATGCCTGAAGGCTGGTCCTTGTTAGATACTTCTCCTGGTGGGCCCTTTAAGCTGTCAATCTAGGAGGTGCTGGCTATTAGAGCCAGTCCCTGGTGATTCCTCTTCCCCTCACGGAGACGCACCCACCAACAGCATGACCTCAAATTCAAAAGGTAATATGTTCTTCTCATGTTAAGGATACTTAACATATCACTGTGACTACCACTTGAACAGTGGTGCTTTGTGACATGTGATACATGTTAAATGATATGTGATATATGCTGTAATTCACATGGGTTGTGGCCTCTGACTTATGTTGTCTGTCATTTCTTTTTTGTATGGAAATGTATGCTTTTAGCATGATAAAATAAAGATTGCAAAAAAAAAAAAATAGGCATACCCCTGAAGAGGTCTACAGCAACAGGGCTCCACCTTCTAATGGACCTGTAAAGAACCCCACAGCACCTAATGTGATGCGTGTCATAAAAAAGTGAGCATCCACAGAAGATCCAGTGCCTGAAGCAACATTACAGGGCAGCCCATCATCTTCTTCCAAGCACAGTCCAGGTACAGTCCCTCAAGGCTCGGAATATGAAAAGCTGCACACAAGAACTGCAGTGGCCTTTGGAACATCCATAATTTCGTAGAAAAATCTTGCAGAACAGAACCCCAGTAAAAAAAAAAAAAAAAAAAAAAGGGGGGGGGGGGGGGGGAGTAAGTTCACGGAGGAGAGAGAATGTCCATCACCTAAAGACACTAGAAATATAAGCTGGGAGAGGTTTTTAAGGGGAAATGCCTGCAGCTTCCCCTTAAAAAAAGAGGACGACCCAAGAAATGGTGCTTTGAAGTGTCACTCAAGCTTCTCTTATGCCGCGTACAAAAACACACACACTTTTGAAAAAATATTTTATTGCACTGCTCCGGGGGTCTTCTTCCGTCTTGGGGGTCTTCTCGCCGGACTCCCCCGCTCTCTTCTGCTCTTTTACCTAGCTCTTTCACGAGGGGGGGAGTCCGGCTACCTTCTTCGTCGTCGCCGCCGTCTGGGGGTCTCGATCCGCCTTCGGGGGTCTTCTTCCGTCTTGGGGGTCTTCTCGCCGGACTCCCCCGCCATTTACCAAGCTCTTTTACCGAGCGGGGGAAGTCCGGCTACCTTCTTCGTCGTCGCCGCTGTCGTCTGGGGGGTCTCGATCCACATTGGCTACATCAGGTGCCGTCAAAGCAGCCTTTCCAAGCTCTTAGTACCAAGACTGTAACAGCACACCGATGATGTCTCTTCTTTGTAAAAACATTATTCAACCACAAACAGCATGGAGACCTGAAGTAGGCCGCACCCTCTGAAACGCGTTGTCCTGGCAACCCTGTGCATCCTAGTTCTCCCTCGAGTCATGTGACAAAGGAGGCATCGCCGGCCCTTCCATGGCCGATCAGCTCCAAGAGAGGCTGAGTGGTCTTGTGCAGCTTGTCAGCAGCTGCACACTGCGATCCAGTTCCTGGATGGTTTAGATGACACTGTGCACAGGGACCTGCCAGCCAAGGAGCTGTATTGATGACCTTTGATGCTTGCTCACACTGTTACTTTGTAAGTGCATTAATTTTATTTGATTTTATAAGTTAAAGGCAGAAATCACAGCGGCTTGGTACCATGTGACCAGCTGTGTCCAATCACAAATGATCACAGTGTAAACAGCATTTGCCAGTTATCGGCAGTCCTCTCCTCATGCTGACCTCTTGTGAGGAGAGGAGAGCCGATCACTGGCAAATCCACAAAGGGGACATCTACGCTGATAATCAGGGCAGCCCCAACAGTGCCCGCAAGTGCTGCTATTCTGTGCCCATCAGTGCAGCCTAACAGTGCCCATCAGCGAAAGAGAAAAATGATTTGTTTAGAAAAATTTATAACACACTAAGAAAATCTTTTTTTTTTTTTTTATTGTCCGGCTTTTTTTTCATTTGTTTAGCAAAAAAATATAAAACCCAGTGGTGATTAAATAACAATTTAATTATTATTATTAATTTTTTTTTTTGAGACCGATGGAAAAAAAGCTCCATCGGTCTCAAAAAAAATTATAATAATTTTGTTTGGGTTGCATGACCGCGCAATTGTCATTCCACTTGTGACAGCAATGAAAATTGGCCTGGGCAGGAAGGGGGTGAAAGTGCCCAGTAGGCAAGCAGTTAAACTGTATGTATGGACACATTAGATAACATGCAGGGGTGTTTAGAGGCAGAAGAAAAAATGCCAGACACCCCTAAGTGAAGTGTTAAAAACATGAATTGCATATGAACGGCATACTTGCTGTTGGATTTGACTGGTGCATAACATACATAATAAACAATTCCACACTCAAGTTTCATTTTGTAATTTATTAGATTCAAATCTCGCATTCCCATCTCAGAATTGTTAACCATTAGTCTGTCCCTATATTCTCATTAATCTATAGTTTTTTTTCCTGTTACATAGCTCCAAGAAGAAAAAAATAAAATTATATAACATCTCATTACAGAAACTGGATGATGAAAATTTTGAAACAGAACAGAATGATCTCATTAGGAAAGATACTTTGCATTCAAAATAGCAAACTACTGCAATCGGGCTAATAATTATCTACAGCTATTCTTGCAAGAGAAAAAAAATATATAATTAACAAAATGTAACATGACATCAACTTAATAAATAACACTTTCACTGTATTATTATTAAAAGTAAGCAAAAAAAAAAAAAAAGCGACTCTAGCTTCTCAAATCTTCATTTCATTGGGGGAAATTATTGTTAATATCAGACTTGCTTAGTTTAAGACGTTAATAAATATAACATTTACATCATTTCTCAAAAGAGATCTTTAGGTATAAAGGAAACATCCATGATAAATATGTATTTTTTTTTTTTTGCTTTGTGTTTTTGTTATTATGGTCTGCAAATTAATGTATTTATCTACAAAGTTTCTGGCTTGCAGGAAATAAATACAACAAATGGGCTTGCCTCCTCTGCACAAAGCTTTCATTGGAAACCTATTCAATGGTTGGGAACCATCTCTAGCACTTACATATGGAATTTTAAAAACACAGAATCTTACAGCACACAAAGTTTACTACTATTATACTGGCAGTATTTTACATCTAGTATTTTTCTTCTTGTATATATTCTGTGCAGTTTTTTCCTCTTCCTATTGGATGAGGGCTATAAATTAGCATTTGCAATTACAACTAAAATAAAATGTTTGCAATACTTGGTTGAGTTATCTAGGGGGTAGCGCTTGCATAAAAAAAAAAAAAAAAAAAACTCATGTATGCCAAGAACCTGTGTGAATGAGCTTTTTTTCAAACCAAAACATGGTTTCTCTCCCTACAGAAATCAACAGGAACGCAGCAGCAGCTTGACACAGGTTTATGGAGGAGGTCAACTTTATCTGTCCATTAACTTTAAATGGTCTCAGAAGCATCTGAAAGTGATGTCAAATGCAAGAATACATCTAAAAGCAAGCTCCATTTGCCCATTGACTCAAGCCTTTAAAACATGAATTCCAGGAATTTGGCCACTTTGTAAAACTTGATGGCATGGTATGAGTTAAGTCTGATGAAGTGCACGCCACGTCCTGGACCTCTCTATATTCATATCTGACAAGTTTTTGGAGCTTCCAGAGGAGACAATCCGGGCTCTGAGAGAAGAGAAACATGCCCCTCCCCTCTGCTGTCAATTCACAGAAGCCTTTGTAATTTGTGAATGCCTTCATATTATACAAAGGCTTCTGTGATTGGGCATGAGTCAAGGGGCAGGCATGGCAGCTGCAATGACTCTGCTGCTGAAGGAGCGGAAACCACAAGGTCCAGTGTTGGAGCTCTTGGAACTATAGCGAAAACGGTCTTCCCGGAGCCCCATAAACCTGTCAAATAATAGAGATAGGTCCAGAAGGTGGCATGCACTCATAGTATGCCTGCACTTGTTACAAAGTAGATGAATTCCTGAAGCTAAACTGGCTACAAACAGTACATTAGAAGATGTTTGGCTGTGCATGTATGACTAGGCCACTGAAAGATATCATTAACCAAAGATCACACGGATGCCTGTGGAGGAAAGGGGGCACAGCCAGCCTGTTTGGTTGGGCACATTAGCGATCAGTTTGGAAAATTTATCTTGGCTAATCGATTTTCCCCCAAGCATATGAATGTTCCTTGGTATAATGATAAACTGACAGATTAGGAAAGCATTTTCTAAAGTCTGTAGTCACCTATAGGGCTAAATTACACGTGACAGTTTTAATATTCCAGTATTGAACTATTTACCCTCAAGCATGTTGTTTGCATTTCATTGAAATCAATGTGTCACAAATTAGATAATTAAATCACTCAGAAAAACAACATTACAATATCCCATGAAATTCAGCCCTAAACCCAACTGTGCTAAACAATAAAATAAGAGAGACAATGACAGGCACATTAGGCCCATACAATGTCATTGTGAATGCAGTAATTAAAAAAACAAATCAACAAACTCATCCTTAGGTTGTGTTTTTTTTTTTTTATTATTTAAATAAATACTCTATAGCTTTAATGGGAGTGACACTCTATGACATTGTGGATTATTGAATAATTTGTTGCTTGACATCTCTAGTAATATAAGCTTTTATAGAAGTGTGCTTCTCATGCACAATGTCTGTTTTAATAATGAAATGTATGAAATGCAAATAAAAGGAAATGTACATAGGGGCAAAAAGGCCACTTTGGTAAGTGGTTATATAATGCGTTTCCTGTCTGCATCCTTTCAGCTTATGTGAAAACATTATTACAAAAGGGCCCTGAGATCTGTTTACCTTGGAACACATAAAAAAATAATGCAATGTCTCAATGATTAAATCTTGTATGTCAATATAATTTAATTATATCTCTGAATGTAAAACACGCAAATGCCTACTGGGTCTTGTTCCCGTAAACTCATTTTCTAGTTACTGGAAATGTCCATGCTACATCGAGTTCACATATGCGGTGTATGCATACAAATGCATAAAACTGAACTCCAGGAAGAATTAAAAATGTCATTAAGTTATGTGATCAGTATTCATTTGAAAATCCCTAAATGAATGTTTACATAGCACTAGTAGAAGAGCCCGAGTTTGTCCTGGCATCAGCCTCCTGTAATATCATACACAGTACCTGGAAGAGGGAAAGGCCAGCTTGGGCTTTATTGCTTTTGCGGGTGTTGTCAGTCTCTTTGTGAATGCACTTACAGGAGAGAAAGGCAAAGGAATGACATGATCAGTATGTTGCTGCTCTTTCACTGTCCAATCACAGACTCGGGTGTGTCCTGAACAAGAGTGTAGTTTACAGGGAGGCCCAGGAACTGGCTGCACTTTCTGGCAGAATCGTAAAACCTGCTGAATCGGACATGAAAGGATAGACAGGTCACCTATATCTATTTCTATTACTTTATGTGGTCTGTATTCTTGGAATTCAGCTTTAATTAGTTGTTTTTTCCTTTTACCTCAGTACCTGTTTCTATGTGTTATGTTTCTTTAAATTTGCCATATCTAGGTTAATGCTATTGCACTACATTTTGGTATTCTCTCCTGGTGTGGGGGTGTATCTTCTCTGCTTTGCAAATTAAGGTTGCATTCACGCTTGTGCATTTTAAGACACATGCATTCTCCATTAAATCTATGGAAACGCATAAAAAGACAGGAAGATGCTCGTTCTCACCAATGAACACACATGCTTACATATGATAGCATGGGTTTCCTATTGATATCAATAAAAATGCATGTGTTGAACTTGGCCCCTTACTGATACTACCTACATTTAGTCTGGCTATACAGAACGTAAATCAACAGTTTCCTAGAGTAGCTGGATGCTCTGGGGGTACAGCAGTACGCTAGTCAGGTTATGAGCAAAGAGCTTTGTTTACATAAAAAAATATGTGGGTAGTCCTCTACAAACAAAGCCTAAAGTTGCTGTCTCTAGTAAGAGATTTCCAACTGTAAATCAGAATCAATGTCTAGCGTAGGTCAGAAAATGGAATAAAGAAAATTAGCCCTCATTTATTACTTTTAAAAACACAAGACAGTTCCAACATTTCAGACATAAAAGGGGTGTTGTATGATGATTGTATTATGAATGGTCCTAAATTTAACATGCATGGTATTCAGATGATTTTAAAATTAACTTTTATATATACACAATATCCTTCTTCAAATCTAAACCAAAACTTGTTTGTGGTTCATGCATTCATTCTCTGTGCAGGAGTGTATTCTGGAGCTGCTGTATTTAAGTGGCCTAAAATTGCATGAGAAAGACTACTTGCTGGTTTAGTATTTAATATTTTTTTAACTGGTTTTAAATTTTCACCAGACTGAGAGATTGATTACAAAATTCCTAAGTTTACCAGATGATGGAGCGTTACTTTGGCATGCCAAGTCAAAATCAGACTCACGGACATGAATGAGGCAAGCTCTTTAACATTAAACTACATCAGTAGTATTTTTTTTTTACACATTTTAATTACATTACAAAAATAAGGGAGAAATGTAATTTGTACTGTTTGAGTCTCTTTTTGCCCAATCCAAAGTCTGCTAGAAGCTATTTTTAAACTGATCTGACAACAGCATGCCATTTACTGCTTATTAAGTGATAATGGGATTTTGTGAATATAGTCTCATTCTGGCTGGTCAAAGTCACAAGACTTAGCTCTCCTATAACAGGATGCTTTATGCAGAGAACATAAAATGTGGTTGCAGTGTGAAGTAAACACTGTGGGATCCACTCTCTCATAAAATTATATTATAAATAGCCCCCTTAGTCTTCTGAGAAAATGGTGTTAGGGGTCATACAACTGAAACCCAGCTCTGACTACAGTAGAAGACATTATACAATTGCACAACAATGAGTTTTATAACATTCATCTTCCCCTCTATGACAAAAAATCCTATTCCACAGAAAAAACATTTGGATGTTATGGTGGTAAGCCCTTAATTTAGAACAGCAACACACAAAATAGAAAAACTTAGAACATTTTCCATTTTGAATAAAGCAAGTGAGTGTTATAACCAGTCAGATTTTTTTTTCGCCATCCGTGTCCCATTGCGGCAATTTTTCTTCACTTTCTGTCCCATAGTCAAACAGGAAGTGAGGTGAAATCCCTGCAAATTAGGGAAATCCCTTGGGGACCCCCAGGTCACTAGAACTAGTGTCCCCCTCTATTTCTTTTTCTGGGGACAACCCAAAATGTGGGATTTTCTTTTACTTTCAATGATAATGGTAAACAGGACAAATAGAGAAGGTGAATCTCCTTAATGGGGGCACAGACCGCAATAAAAACTGACAGGTTCTAATTCCTCTCCACTCTATCCAAAACTAAGGATAACTTTAGGCACCTCAGGCTATACAGGCGTTTCTTTAGCTAGCACAAGTAATTCATGATTAGAACATACTCCACATCTTTTGGTATATAACCTTCCAGAATTGCATTTGATTGACTATTACCTTCCAAACTACACCAAGAGAAGGACAATATGTTAGAAAGATTGCAAGGGGATCAGGGTTTCAATGTTTAAAAAAAAAATTATTTTAGTAAAAAATATGTGACGCTAGAATGAACCTGAGGCACTACAAGGACATAGAGAGCTTTTATTACACTACATCTGTCCATTGTACCGGTAATCACACTATTATTAAACTAACCCCTAAATTAAAATTTAGAAACTCCTTTATCCATATTTCCAAGATATAAAATTAAACCTCACTGTTCCTTAATAAAAATTCTAAAAGTTCTGTAAGTAGTAAAAAGTGTTCTACATAAAATAGAAAGATGTAATTTGACATTAGTAAAAATCAGTTAATTAAAAATAGTATAAATTCATCTTTGAAACCCTGAAGTTTGGTCATGCTATGCAGCAACATTTTTGGGCATAGTACAATATGATGTAGGTCTTGTCATGAGTCATCCATGGAGAGAATGTGAAATGGTCCCACGACACCATCCACAGAGTCGTCTTAGCAGCATTGGTGGAGTTCAGAAACTGGGAGAGATCCAGGAATGGAAGAAGCCGTATGTTTTTCAGTAGAGGTTGACAGTTATCTTTAGGTCATCCACAGATTAATCATATGTTATAATGAAGAAGCTGACAGATCCTCTGACATCAGACGACATCAACCTTCACTGGCACATCCGCACTGTCATTTCTTTCTGTAATGTAATGAAAAAAACAAAAACAGAGGTTCAGGTCAAGTTTTTTACATGTTGCAAAGAGCAAATGATGAGACACAAAGTACTAGAAAGTGTACCCACAGCTGATGGAGGGAAGAACTGTTTTTTTATTGCTATCTGTATCACTGCTTGTGGATATTGTCCTTTATATCTGCCCTGGTGGCTATTGTCCCCTCGACAGAAAGTGATGGAAAAGTCAGTGTTTTACAGTTGGCACCAGAGCAGAAGGTGAGGAAATATATTTCAATGGGAACAACTGTTTTGGTCACAACTAAGAGGAGATTTCTTCTTATGCTGTGTACACACGGTCGGACTTTCCAGAAGAAAAAGTCAGACGGAATCTTTTCATCGGATATTCCGATCGTGTGTGGGCCTCAGACTTTTTTTTTTTTTTTTCGAAAATTCTGACGGACCTAGAAATAGAACATGTTTTAAATATTTCCGACGGAATCAATTCCTATCGGAAAAACCGATAGTCTGTATGCTGTTCCGACGGATCAAAAACAACGCATGCTCTGAAGCAAGTACGAGACAGCAGCTATTGGCTACTGGCTATTGAACTTACTTTTTCTAGTCTTGTCGTACGTGTTGTAGGTCACGCGTTCTAGACTGTCGGACTTTGGTGTGATCGTGTGTAGGCAAGACCACTTGAGCAGAATTCTATCGGAACTCCCTTCAGAAAAAACGTCAGAGTTTATTCCGATGGAAAAAATGGTCGTGTGTATGCAGCATTACTGTTGTGCCTTTAGGGCAGAAAATGAAGAAAAATATCCCCAATAATACAAAGATAGCAGAAATAAAACCTGAAAGGCATTTTATTCATTCTATACTCTATCACAAGCTACAAAAATGGTTTTGGCCATTGGGGAAGATTTACTGTATTCCCCAATAAATATGTCTGTACTAACATGCTCATCTCTGCACTTCTGAAAGTCTCCATAAGTATTATTCAAGTTTCTTCCTTTAGCACCCAAATTTCATTGTCCCCCGATCCTCTACAATGTCCCTATTTTAGGTCAGATGTATTCATTATCTGCCTTTCTTACCTTTTTGCTATTCAGAAAACAAACATGTGTTAATAAATTATTTGTGTTTGATGTCTGGTGTTAGAAGGACTAAGGTTTTAATTGCCTGGGAAAATCTCAAAAAAATCCTACTGGCTATCATAAGAAATCTTCCAAGACATTGACCGCACTTTAAGCATCATTAAAAATAGGACTTTAAAATCTATAAGCTATACAACACCTGATATATTTGGTTTGAAAAAAACAAATGGAGAATGCAAAGTTTGAATGTCGTTATGTCTTTACGGTACATTCTGAAAAAAATTCACTAGGTGGCAGCAGAAGAACGACGAAAAACATCAGCAGAAGCTGTATACCAAACTCTTTGTTAACGTTTTTTTATTATGTTCTAAAATATATTATGCTTTAAGATGTATTTTGGCCATGTATTAATGTTATAGTATTAAGCTGGCATGAAGCCATGTATAAAGATAAAACCTGAAAGAATGTTCCAGAACACAGTTTGAGCAGGAAATATTAGATGCCTTATGTTTTTGAATGCCTCAAGTCAAGAAAAGCTGCCCACAGACTTGCGTGGTCTGTCTGTGTAGGCACATAGGGCGAGATTTACCAGAACTGGGGCACTCAGAATCTGGTGCAGCTGTGCATTGTAGCCATTCAGCTTCTAACTTAAGCTTGTTCAGTTAAGCTTTGACAAAAAAAAAAAAACTGGAAGCTGATTGGTTTCTATGCAGAGCTGCACCAGATTTTGCACTCTCCAGTTTTAGTAAATAACCCCCACAGTGACCACTCTTAGGACAGGTTGTCTACAGAGTGCTTCATACAGTTGAATCAGGGGTTTTAGATTGTTGGCTACATTGCATGTTGCTCCCTGTATCAGGCATTGATCTTCCTAAATAAGTGACTCTACAGAAGATACTGTATGTTCATCTGGAAGCATGTGAAAATGAGAAGGGCCCATTGCGTTCTCAGAACACACATTGTTAGAATAAATACTAAACAAAATCTAAGTGGCAAATGGCAAATAAAGGGTTCGATCCTGCTGTCCATCCACCTGTCCATCCACCAGACCAGCCTTTCTTCCTTTCTTGGGCCATTTTGGTTTCCTTCTGCTTTCTAGCAAGTGAACTAAATTGTAATTTTTCTGTTGATGGAAACACTCTATAAAAATGAAAAGGTATGTCCAATAATGATAGAAGTCTGGTTAATAAAATTAAAGGACTCGGACATCCATCTGATACTCGAGGAGGACTTGACTTTGTGGGAATATCAAAAACATGGTTTTACAGTATGACTGGCTTGTGACTATCTTAAGATACACTCTGTATCAGAGGGACAGGGTAGGTAGAAGGGGGAGGGGTGTGCCTGTATGCCAAGAGTGACTTCATAGTAAATACCAACAAGACTAAATGACAAGCTGGGGTCTTTGTGGCAAGAGCTTCAATGGGATGAAACCAATGGTAAATTGTGGGTGCATGCTATAGGCACCCTAACTTTAACAAGGACAAGATCCATTTCCTTTCACAGCTAGAGTGGAGGTGGAGGAATGTTATAATTATTGGGGGCTTAAATGATCCTCATATTGATATAGCAGACAGAAGTGCACACTCAACTAAAGCTAGTCATTTCTCGAACGTGATGCTGGTGGAAGCCCCAACTACAGACAATGCTCTGCTGGACCTATGAATTTCAAACACCGAGCTGATTGCAGATGTGGATGTAAGGGATGATTTAGGCAACAGTGATCACAGAGTAATTATGATTAAATCATAGAAAAAGGGAGAAACAAGGTTAGGACAAGAACATTACATTTCAAAGGAGCCAACTTTACTAAGATATGTACCATACTATATGATATGACTTGGCATCAAATTATTGCGCCAAAGAACCACTGAAGAAAAGTTGGAGTGTTTGAAGGACATATTAAACAGCATTCACCACGCACATACTGGTCCCATAAAAGGGGATTAGGGGAAGTTGCTCATAAGTGACAGGGAGAAGGTAACTGTATTAAATACATTTTTCTACTCAGTTTATATAAATGAAAAAGAGGGGTATAACAAACATGGCAGTAATGGTACCTACATTATATTGAATGTACCCTTGGTGCCTGACAGAAACCTGCGTTCAGAACAAGACTAGAAAAACTTAATGTGCTAGTTTCACAGATGTGTTGCATATGATTTATTGCTCTGGAAGGAGTGTTTCTGGATGTACACTGCTGAATGTAGGGAACCTCCACAGGATGAGAACTTTAGTCATTAGCAGATTCCATGTATACAGCATGTGTGCTTTTGCTGGAAGTTGGAGAGATATTGAGTATGTAAGAATATAACACTGTAAACGGATGTTTAGTACAATGTCTATACTGAATTTTTACTAATGTAAACCAATAAAAATCATTAAAAGAGAAAAACTTAATGTGAATAAATTAGCATGGCCAGATGACTTACACCCAAGAGTTCTCAAAGAACTTAGCCATGTTATAGCCAGACCATTGTTCCTAGTTTTGTAGGACAACTTACAAACTAGAATGGTACTAGCAGATTAGCAAAAAGCAAATGTGGTGGCAGTATTCAAAAAAGGACCAAGATATATACCTGGAAACTACAGACCAGTCAGCCTAAGATCAATAGCATGTAAACTATTAGAAGGAATGATAAGGGACTATATCCAAGATTTTTCTGTTTAAAATAGTATCATTAGTTATAACTAACATGGATTTCTGAAAGACTATTCTTGCCAGACCAACCTGTTACCATTCTATGAGGTGGTGAGCTGTAAGTAGGATAGAGGAAGGCCTGTGGGTGTAGGGCAACTCAATTTTGTAAGGTATTTAGTAACGGCACCACCTGCATTTGATACAGAACCAGAACCACAGTGGATCACTTTTTAGAGGCCACTGGGAGGCAATAGGTTAACCTTTACACTGCCAATTGTAAAACTTAAAAGCCTGCACCACCACATTACAACTCTGTGCATTGCACACAATTGCAGGGTGGTTGCAGCGCATTCCCATTCACTTGAATGGGTCCTGTTCTGCCGTGCATGTGTACAATTCTGCCCAACTGCTGTGCTAGGTTAAAAAGTAACTCCACTTTTGTTGAGAAAAAAATAAATAAACATTCCCCTCTGGGTGATCTATGTACATTACAAGGATTTTAACTAACTTTGTTGCATATTCCTTCCTTTTCTTATTGTGAAGAAATAGCTGTGTTTGTGTGAATGTGCAAAGTGAATTTAATGGGAGTGATTTCACATTTATCAATCAGCCGCTGTACTTACAGGGGTCTAATGAGGAAAGTGGCAGGGTTTTCTTCCCTTTGGATATATTTTCCGTTGGGGATTATCTCACCATAAATTACATTTTTGTTGTAGGGGATGCCCAAAATCTGACTTGTATCTTAGTGCAGACGTCTGGAAAAATCAGTGAGCCAATCACACAAGTAAGAAATTACATATCTAGGGGGTGTTCTGTACACCATCTGTGTACAGAACCCTCCAGGTAGCCATATTGCATTGCATTTTACAAAAAATTGCAGAGCAGCAAATTGAAAAGGAAAGGTCATTTTAAACACCCCACTGCAATATGACTTGTGTAGCAATTGTATGTGCTACATTCATTTTTTATTTGCTATCCCCCCCCACAAAAGCGGAGTTACCCTTTAAGGGTGGGTGGAAAAACCACAGCTCGGTCACCTATTTTTACCCCCTACCCACTCACAAGTGTGAACAAGCCCCCTAAGGTCACGCGTTATCAGCCCCAGGTGAGGCTTACAGGCCAGGTTTGAAGGCCATCATTGCCAAATTCCTGGGAGTGGTGCAAACCATTATGAGCACATCCTATTTTATGATATTGCACAGGAAAGCTTCACCTAGAACTTACACTGTTCCTGGGTGTTGGACTGTGCCAGCGTTAGATAGGAGGCTCAGCTGTGGAAAACATTCGCCATCCAGAGGTTCATTTTAATTACGAAATGAAGACAGACGCTTTTGAGCACAGCATTCAGTAATGGGCAACAACTAGAAAACAAATCTTTATGGAACTGGCATTCAAAATGACAAACTGGCAGACAGCGTTTTAATGGCTGGCAGTATAACCACAGCACTTAGCAAGTGGTATTAAAACATTAATACTCTCATGCATTAGTGTTAACAAATGTTCAGTGCGTAGCGCAGTCCACATCTGAATGTCTGTAATCATGTCGTCCTCTACTCCCACACTTTTCAGAAGCACCAAATCTCTTCTTGCCAGCCCATCTTCCATGCTGCTTTTTTATTCCTCATTAAATTGACTGATAGAAGCCCAATAGTTCTGCAGTCGGCTGTGCAGTTTTAGAGCTCTCTTTGATCTCCAGTTTCTTCAAGCATGCAGTGAATTATGACTGCGGTGATAAGCACTTAACACAGAACTGAGTGGCTGGGTTGCACAACACATAACTTAAAGCAGCATGCCTCCATTATATTTCTGTTCACTTCTCTAGAAACTGCCTACTTGTCAGAATGAGGGAAATGAGTGCAAGGGAACGTGTCTGGTCATACATGATTAAAAGTCTCTTTTTATACTTGTAATAATGAACCTCATGTATAAAAACTAGGGAAGAAATATTGCCAGCATTTCCCATTGCAACTAATTCTATTTCAAGCTGCCATTTATCTCTAGCTAGAGTAGTACTGTATGTATATATATATATATATATATATATATATATATATATATATAAAATATATAAGAACACACACACACACACACACACACACACACACTTAACACATATTAAATTGCATCCCTAGCAAGACGGCAGCAATTTGTTTTTGGTTTTAAATGACAGAAGACTATAACCTGCACATGTCTGCACCCCACTACTGAACAACCAAAGTCACATGTCGTACTGTTACTACTGGAAACAAAGTAAGAATGGGTGTAGAACCGAGGCAGACAGAACAGCAGGCTGCCTATGTAAACAAGGCAGATCACTGTTCTGTCAGAGGGGAAGATGGAGATCTTGTGTTTCTATTAGGCATCCCCCACACGGTTAGCAAGCACTCCTAGGAAACACATTTAACCCTTTGAGCGTCCCTGATGTTAACCACTTCCTTGCCAGTGGAACAGTTTTATTTTAGCACTGGGGGGGGGGGGTTGACCGATATCGTTTCTTCAGGGCCGGTACCGATTTTTCAGCTGCCTTTCAGGCCAATAGCCGATATCAGGTGCCAATATTCTGTAGATTTAAACGTTTTATTTTTACACTGTCTTTTTTTTTATCACTTTTATTGCTGTCACAAGGAATGTAAATATCCCTTGTGACAGTAATAGGCAGTGACAAGCACTCTTTATGGAGGAATCTGGGGTCTATAAGACCCCAAATCCCTCCTCTACACTTGAAAGTATTCATAACGTCAAGATCAGTGTTTTTGGATACTTTCTATTTTTAAGACTCAGAAGTAATTCGGAAGTGATGTCATGACATTGCTTCCCGGTTACTAGATCCCAGACCCTGAACAAAGCTGATCTGGCTTCGTTCAGGTCTTCGGCCAACCGGCGGAAGTGTCGGCTGGTCGTATGGGCCTCCCGGTGGGACAAGAGACCCGGGGAAGAATCGGTGACGTTCCCTCCTGCTGCTTGTAATATTAGCGGAGTGGCTGCTGAGCCGCATCGGTTGTTAATACAAGAAAGCTGACCATCCGCTCTAAAGAATGTTACTGGGGGATGCCATCACCCCGGTACAACCCCTTGAAGCAATATCAGTACGTTTGTGACCGATACCAATGCTTCAAAAAGAGTGAATATCGTCGCAACAATAAATGGGTCGAACCCTACACTGTATTGGTGTCACTGGTCCCCAAAAAAGTGTCACTTAGTCTCAGATCTCAATGAAGATATTTGCCAGCACACCATGGAGCGACACAAATAGCGTCCAAAAGGGTGATTTATTGCATGATCACAACATAGGGATAGTGCAACGTTTCGGAGCCACGCAGGGCCCCTTCGTCAGGCATGTGATAGTCTCAGATCTGTCCGCCACAATGTCACAGCCTGGCTATAAATTGCTGATTGTCGCCATTACTAGTAAAAAAAAAAAAATCCATAAATATATTTAATAGTTTGCAGACACTATAACTTTTTTTTTTTTTTACCAAAAACACATAGCAGAATACATATTGGCCTAAATTGATGAAGAAATAAATTTTTTTTTTTTTTAATTTATCGGATACGTTTTATAGCAAAGTAAAAAATATTGTTTTATTTTTTTTTTCAAAATTGTCACTTTTTTTTGTTTATAGCAGAGGTGATCAAATACCACCAAAAGTAAGCTCTATTTGTAGGAAAAAAAGGACATCAATTTTATTTGGATACAGTGTCACACGACTGTGCAATTGTCAGTTAAATTAACGCAGTGTTAGATCGCAAAAAAAATGGTCTGTCATGGAGGGGGGTTAAACCTCCATGACAGAGGTTAAAGTAGAACTATAGGAAAAACTTTTTTTTTTCCATTTTGGATAGGGTAAGGGAGGGTTATGACCTGTCAGATTTTTATTTTTTTTTGCCATCCGTTTCATTGCAGAGATTTCCCTTCACTTCCTGTCTTATAGCCACACAGGAAGCGAGAGGAAATCCCTGCACATTGAGGGATATTCTTGGAGACCCCCAGGTTACCAGAACTAGTGTCCCCATTGGAAGATTTCCCCTCTATTACTTTTCTGGGGACAACCCAAAATTTGGGACTTTTTACTTTCAATGATAATAGTAAACAGGACAAATTGGGAATAGTGAATCTCTTTAACGGGGGCACAAACAGCAGTAAAAACTGACAGTTGTTCTAATCCCTCTCCTGTCTAAAACTAAAAAACAAGTTTTACCATTAGTTACAGTCAGGTCCATAAATATTGGGACATCAACACAATTCTAATCTTTTTGGCTCTATACACCACCACAATGGATTGAAATGAAACTAACACGATGTGCTTTAACTGCAGACTTCCAGCTTTAATTAGAGGGTATTTACATCCAAATCAGGTGAACGGTGTAGGAATTACAATAGTTTGTATATGTGCCTCCTACTTTTTAAGGGACCAAAAGTAATGGGACAATTGGCTGCTCAGCTGTTCCATGGCCAAGTGTGTGTTATTCCCTCATTATCCCATTTACAAGGAGCAGAGAAAAGATCCAGAGTTCATTTCAAGTGTGCCATTTGCATTTGGCATCTGTTGCTGTCAACTCTCAATATGAGATCCAAAGAGCTGTCACTATCAGTGAAGCAAGCCATCATTAGGCTGAAAAAACAAAACAAACCGATCAGAGAGATAACAAAAAAACATTAGGTGTGGCCAAATTACGGTAACTGTTTGGAACATCCTTATAAAGAAAGAACGCACCGGTGAGCTCAGCAACAACAAAAGACCCAGAAGACCATGGAAAACAACTGTGGCGGATGACCGAATAATTATTTCCCTGGTGAAGAAAACACCATTCACAACAGTTGGCCAGATCAAGAACACTCTCCAGGAGGTAGGTGTATGTGGGTCAAAGTCAACAATCAAGAGAAGACTTCAGAGTGAATACAGAGGGTTTACCACAAGATGTAAACCATTGGTGAGCCTCAAAAACAGGAAGGCTAGATTAGAGTTTGCCAAACAACATCTAAAAAAGTCTTCACAGAACATCCTATGGACAGATGAGACCAAGATCAACTTGTACCAGAGTGATGGGAAGAGAAGAGTATGGAGAAGGAAAGGAACTGCTCATGATCCAAAGCATACCACCTCATCAGTGAAGCATGGTGGTGGTAGTGTCATGGCGTGGGCATGTATGGCTGCAAATGGAACTGGTTCTCTTGTATTTATTGATGTGACTGCTGACAAAAGCAGCAGGATGAATTCTGAAGTGTTTCGGGCAATATTATCTGATCATATTCAGCAAAATGCTTCAGAACTCATTGGACGGCGCTTCATAGTGCAGATGGACAATGACCCGAAGCATACTGCGAAAGCAACCAAAGAGTTTTTTAAGGGAAAGAAGTGGAATGTTATGCAATGGCCAAGTCAATCACCTGACTAGAATCCGATTGAGCATGCATTTCACTTGCTGAAGACAAAACTGAAGGGAAAATGCCCCAAGAACAACCAGGAACTGAAGACAGTTGCAGTAGAGGCCTGGCAGAACATCACCAGGGATGAAACCCAGCGTCTGATGTCTATGCGTTCCAGACTTCAGGCTGTAACTGACTGCAAAGGATTTGCAACCAAGTATTAAAAAGTGAAAGTTTGATGGATGATTGTTAATCTGTCCCATTACTTTTGGTCCCTTAAAAAGTGGGAGGCACATATACAAACTGTTGTATTTCCTAATTGTTTGTTTCATTTCAAATCCATTGTGGTGGTGTATAGAGCCAAAAAGATTAGAATTGTGAAAAAGATTAGAATTGTGTAGAAACATTTTTACTCTAAAAGTATTTTGTTTAAAAAAACGAAAACAAAATCAGATTTAAATAAAAATAAAAAAAAAATCGGATTTAAAAAAAAAAAAAAAAGATTTTTATCCACCCTGTATTTTGTACAGTGGTGTGAAAAAGTGTTTGCCCCCTTCCTCATTTCCTGTTCCTTTGCATGTTTGTCACACTTATGTTTCGGAACATCAAACCAATTTAGGACAACACAAGTAAACACAAAATGCAATTTGTAAATGAAGGTGTTTATTATTAAAGGTGAAAAAAAATCCAAACCATCATGGCCCTGTGTGAAAAAGTGATTGCCCCCCTTGTTAAAACATACTATAACTGTGGTTGTCCACACCTGAGTTCAATTTCTCTAGCCACACCCAGGCCTGATTATTGCCACACCTGTTCACAATCAAGGCATCGCTTAAATAGGAGCTGCTTGACACAGTAAGGTCCACCAGAAGATCCTTAAAAGCTACACATCATGCCGAGACCCAAAGAAATTCAGGAACAATTGAGAAAGAAAGTAATTGAGATCTATCAGTCTGGAAAGGGTTATAAAGCCATTTCCAAAGCTTTGGGAATCCAGCGAACCACAGTGAGAGCCATTATCCACAAATGGCGAAGACATGGAACAGTGGTGAACCTTCTCAGGAGTGGCCGGCCGCCCAAAATTACCCCAAGAGCGCAGCGACGACTCATCCAAGAGGTCACAAAAGACCCCACAACAACGTCCAAGGAACTGCAGGCCTCACTTGCCTCAGTTAAGGTCAGCGTTCATGCCTCCACCATCAGGAAAAGACTGGGCAAAAATGGCCTGCATGGCAGAGTTCCAAGGAGAAAACCACTGCTGAGCAAAAAGAACATCAAAGCTCGTCTCAATTTCTCCACAACACATCTTGATGATCCCCAAGACTTTTGGGACAACATTCTGTGGACCGATGAGACAAAAGTGGAACTCTTTGGAAGGTGTGTGTCCAAGTATATCTGGCGTAGAAGGAACACTGCATTTCAGAAAAAGAACATTATACCAACAGTAAAATATGGTGGTGGTAGTGTGATGGTCTGGGGCTGTTTTGCTGCTTCAGGACCTGGAAGACTTGCCGTGATAAAAGGAACTATGAATTCTGCTGTCTACCAAGAGATCCTGAAGGAGAATGTCCGACCATCTGTTCGTGTACTCAAGCTAAAACGAACTTGGGTTCTGCAGCAGGACAATGATCCTAAACACACCAGCAAGCCCACCACCGAATGGCTGAAGAAAAACAAAATGAAGACTTTGGAGTGGCCTAGCCAAAGTCCAGACCTGAATCCTATTGAAATGTTGTGGTATGACCTTAAAAAGGCCGTTCATGCTCGAAAACCCTCTAATGTAACTGAATTAGGACAATTCTGCAAAGATGAGTGGGCCAAAATTCCTCCAGGACGCTGTAAAAGCCTCATTGCACGTTATCGCAAACGCTTGGTTGCAGTTGTTGCTGCTAAGGGTGGCCCAACCAGTTATTAGGTTTAGGGGGCAATCACTTTTTCACACAGGGTCATGATGGTTTGGATTTTTTTTCACCTTTAATAATAAACACCTTCATTTACAAATTGCATTTTGTGTTTACTTGTGTTGTCCTTGACTATTGTTTAAATTGGTTTGATGTTCCGAAACACTTAAGTGTGACAAACATGCAAAGGAACAGGAAATGAGGAAGGGGGGCAAACACTTTTTCACACCACTGTATATATTAACAATACAGTTGTGCTCATAAGTTTACATACCCTGGCAGAATTTATGATTTCTTGGCCATTTTTCAGAGAATATAAATGATAACACAAAACCATTTCTTTCACTCATGGTTAGTGTTTGGCTGAATCCATTTATTATCAATTAACTGTGTTTACTCTTTTTAAATCAAAATGGCAACAGAAACTACCCAAATTACCCTGATCAAAAGTTTACATACCCTGGTGATTTTGGCCTGATAACATGCACACAAGTTGCCACAAAGGGGTTTGAATGGCTATTAAAAGTAACCATCCTCACCTGTGATCTGTTTGCTTGTAATTAGTGTGTGTGTATAAAAGGTCAATGAGTTTCTGGAGTCCTGACAGACCCTTGCATCTTTCATCCAGTGCTGCACTGGATATTTCTGGATTCTGAGTCATGGGGAAAGCAAAAGAATTGTCAAAGGATCTGTGGGAAAAGGTAGTTGAACTGTATAAAACAGGAAAGGGATATACCATATATACTCGAAGGCTGAAAGTGCTCCCCTCGGCTTATACTCGAGTCACCGCCGTCTGCCTACATGATCAGCGTGTCATGCAGACAGACGGCGGCCAGCGTGTGATAAAAACATACGGCGGCGCTTCCACTGTTCAAAAGCCGCGCCTCCTCTTCGTCTGTGATAGGCAGAACAATCAATTTCCCAGCAGTCAGTGTTCAGCCTATCACGGACATCCTCTCATTCTCGCCTGTGGTATGAGGATGAGCAGATGTCCGTACACGCTGATCAGGGCAATGGTGGCTGAAGAGCGGCAGATGGAGGGCTGCAGAACGGCAGATGGAGGCATGCACAGGACACAGGTAGGCTGCAATGGACACAGGGAGGTAGACACAGGTAGGCATGCAATAGACACAGGGAGGTGTAGCTGCAGATGGGCATTGTTGACCATCTTTTCCACTTACAGTAGCTGCTGCATTTTTCACCCTCGGCTTATACTCGGGTCAATACATTTTTCCCATTTTTTTGTGGTAAATTAGGCGCCTCGGCTTATACTCGAGTCGACCTATACTCGAGTATATACGGTAAAAAGATATCCAAGGAATTGAGAATGCCAATTAGCAGTGTTCAAACTCTAATCAAGAAGTGGAAAATGAGGGGTTCTGTTTAAACCAAACCACGGTCAGGTAGACCAACTAAAATATCACCCACAACTGCTAGGAAAATTGTTTGGGATGCAAAGAAAAACCTACAAATAACTTCAGGTGAAATACAGGACTCTCTGAAAACATGTGGTGTGGCTGTTTCAAGATGCACAATAAGGAGGCACTTGAAGAAAGATGGGCTACATGGTCGAGTCGCAAGAAGAAAGCCTACGCAAATGTCACAAAGTATCCCGCTGGAGTGATAAGGTAAAAATTTTGCTTTTTGGACACAACCATAAACGCAACATTTGGAGAGGAGTCAACAAGGCCTATGATGAAAGGTATGGAGGTGGATCGCTGATGTTTTGGGGATGTGTGAGCTACAAAAGGCACAGGAAATTTGGTCAAAATTGAATGCAGTATGTTATCAAAAAATACTGGAGGAACATTTGCATTCATCAGCCAGGAAGCTGCGCATGGGACATACTTGGAAATTCAAAACACAAAGGCCAAGTCGACCCGTCATTGGCTACAGCAGAATAAAGTGAAGGTTCTGGAGTGGCCATCTCAGTCTCCTGACCTCAATATCATTGAGCAACTCTGGGGAGATCTCAAACGTGCAGTTCATGCAAGACAGCCCAAGAATTTACAGGAACTGGAGGCTTTTTGCCAAGAGGAATGGGCAGCTTTACCATCCGAGAAGATAAAGAGCCTCATCCACAAAAGACTTCAAGCTGTCATTGATGTTAAAGGGGGCAATACACGGTATGAAGAACTGGGGTATTTAAACTTTTGATCAGGGTCATTTGGGTAGTTTCTGTTGTCATTATGATTTTAAAAAAAAAAGAGTAAACACAGTTGATTTATAATAAATGGCTTCAGCCAAACACTAACCATGAGTGAAAGAAAAGTTTTTGTGTTATCATTCATATTCTCTGAAAAATGGCCAAGAAATCATAAATTCTGCCAGGATATGTAAACTTATGAGCACAACTGTATATGCACAACAATTCTAATTTACACTGTCTTTGTACATATAAGTCTTGGTATGAGAAACAGATGTAAATTATCCACAATAAGCATAGCGATAACAGAAGATAGAAGCAGATTACAATGAACCTACTGAAATGTTTCCGACTCACACAATTATGAGACAATAAACGTTTCATTTTCCTTCCTACATCTCTGTGGGCAACTCTGCTGCATTCCAAGACTCAGTGGGACTTAGATCAACCATAAAATGGGTTTTGTGTAGATGTGTGTGATAACTAAATGAGCACATTCCAAATTAGCTTAAGCTGGATCTCAAAAACACCAGCTAAGAACATCAAGAAAATACAATAAAATAGGATGGCAATAAAACATAATCAAGTGTCATGCTGTTCTTGCCATTCTGATGTTCTGCTCATTTTTCTATACTGTATGTATATGTTTAAATACTGGTGTGCATTTCAAAATTAACCTTTACTTTGTAAATACATACTGAATAGTTTATAATAAACCCCCCATTCCCTAGCCGAACACCCCCTGGTTCGGTTCGCACCAGAACTTGCGAACAGGCACAAAATTCAGACGAACACACGAACACCGTTAAAGTCTATGTGACACGAACATGAAAAATCAAAAGTGCTTTTTTTTAAAGGCTTATATGCAAGTTATTGCCATAAAAAGTGTTTGGGGACCTGGGTCCTGCCCCAGGGGACATGTATCAATGCAAAAAAAAAGTTTTAAAAACAGCCATTTTTTCAGGAGCAGTGATTCTAATAATGCTTACAGTGAAACAATTAAAAATTTTATATTCCTTTAAATATCGTGCCTGGGGGGTGTCTATAGTATGCCTGTAAAGGGGCATATCTTTCCCGTGTTTAGAACAGTACCACAGCAAAATTACATTTCTAAAAGGAAAAAAAGTAATTTAAAACTGCTCGCAGCTGTAATGAATTGTCGGGTCTCAGCAATATAGACAAAAATCATTGAAAAAAATGGCCTGCCCCATGCTGCCAGGGGCCCATGTGGCCTCCCTGTCCCCCTGCATAGGGGCAGCAGCGGCTGCATATAGAGGGAGAATGCCTGCCTGAGGCAGAGAAGGAGAAGCGGGCATTCAGCTGCAGGAGGAAAATGGAGAGATCGATTCCTCTACGTATATGCAGCGGCCCCCGCCGTTCCTCCTATCCAGCTTCCTTCTGCTACCCCCCCCCCCTTGTGCTCTCCTGCCCCCTGTGCTGTTTCCCGCCCCCCACAGCTCTGCTGGGTTCCCCCTCCCCTCCCACCAGCTGCTGCAGGGGGATGTGCCTGGATGAAGAGTGGGTCAAGGGATGGTAAATGTGCCATTTACTGGCCCTTTCTTTTCTGAATAGAGACAGTGATCCCTACTGTACTGTCTATTCATAGTTGAGACATAGTGAACTGCTTTCAGTTTGTGAATGAACGGGAAGCTTTGTACAGAGCTATTCCTGTCCAATGAATGATTGGAGCTGAGGCTGCAGAGATAGAGACTAAGGGATGTGCCCTTAATCTCCTCTCTCTGTCTCAAAGGTGGAACATCAGAGGTCTGTTTAGAACCCTAACGGGGCTCCAAAAAAACTGTAAAAAAGTATTTAAAAAAAATACCGACACTTGTGGCGGAACTGCCAGGGTCACAAAGATCGCACATGTGAGCCAGGCCCTGGCGTTATGCCACCAGGCACAGAGGGAATGGGGCCCTTCATGGTTTATCGCACCAGGCCCTAAACCATACTGAGGACTCTACATAATGCTGGCATTTTATGGGCAGGAGGTGCAAAACGAGAATCTGAGGTTTGACAAACAGCATGGAAGTGACCCAATTATGACTAGCAAAAAGGTTTTGTAGTCAGATTAGACCAAGAAAGATATTTCTGACCAAAATTATTTTTAGTGCACATGGTATACATTTGACTAGAAGTCTTTTTTTTTTTTTTTTTTTTTAAGAATGGATGCCACAAATTTACAATAAAATCCTTTGAAGACCTCATCTCAGTCTGTTAAAAACACTATGGTTGGATAATAATGGCAAACATCAGGTCAAATTAACATCTAAATAGAAGAGTGACAATAAGGTAAATGTCGTACAATGGCTCATTCATTAGTGTGACCTCAATCCAGGCTCAGGATTCATGGTGCTATTTGAAAGCTGCAGAGTGTAAGTGGCATTCAACATCCCCTGCAAGCAAATCTGCCTGAAAGGATTGGCCAAAATGACTCCAGAGCAGTTTAAAAATCTGGTAGATGCTTTTACACATGACTGGTTATTCAAAGTGAACAAGATTTGCTTTTCACATGATTGAATTTTCGAAATTCACCATTTTCATCAGTGAAGATTCTCAACTTCTTTAGTAAATCAGCCCCCAAAAAAGTAAAAAAAACACACGCAAATATTTTGTATACTGAATTCACTCGTATTCTAAAAGCCTGGAGACATCTTCAAACATTTTACACCAGGTTACCTCTGCTCATTTTTTTTTCCAGCAGAGCTGTTACCCTCCTCCCTCCGGTGGAGCATTATTTATTCCTATGCCAAGATGAGGTAATATTA
Organism: Lithobates sylvaticus; assembly: GCA_028564925.1. Classification (NCBI taxonomy): domain Eukaryota; kingdom Metazoa; phylum Chordata; class Amphibia; order Anura; family Ranidae; genus Lithobates; species Lithobates sylvaticus. The sequence goes on along the minus strand of CM053026.1, from coordinate 337,342,002 downwards.
GGAGTACAACAAATGTAATACCAAATGCGTAGCCAGCACATGTGACATAACCACATTCTCAAATTAATTCAGAATTAAAATCAAAAGAAAATATATATTTTTCTTTGGTGCACAAACAGGGAGGTATACCCAATGTACAGTAGTTGTTTAGTTAAAAAGGAGATGTACAGCCAAAGCTCATTTGGTTGTACTTCTCCTGTGGATCACAGGAGTGCAGTTAGTTCTGCACTCCCTGTGACCCATTTTCAGCAGACAGCAGGCTAAAACCTGCTGTCTGCTGATCTCAGAGCCGGTACAGGCTTGGGAAAGATGGCGACCATAAGGTCGGGATCCGCCCACATGCCTGGACCGGCACACAAAAGATCCATAGGCTCCAGTGGCATGATCTCACTGCAGGGTGTTCGCCCAGTCCCAGCTGAAGCAATAACAAAAGAAAAGTCTGGAAGGCTGCAAACTGAGATCCAAAAGCCTTTATTCACATAAAACCATGAAGAACACGAGGGGCGCTACATGTGCAAGCAAGGGAGGAACGGCTTACGCATTTCACACACAAATTGTGTGACTGGCACCCGGCTCAGCCTCTCAGCAAGCTACTGAGAACCTGAGTGGGCCACTCCCACCCCCTCCACAGCCCAGCACTCCAGTCAGCGAGGAGGGGGCAGAGCAGAGAGCTGTGACTGACAGTCACCAGCTCTCTGCTCAGGGAGCACTGAGAACCAAGCTATCTGTGGTGTTTAATTGCTTAATTCTCAGCCTTAGAGCCGGCAGAGGAGAGATATAGCATTGGACTGATGCTGCATACACCTAGGTAAGTAGGATTAAAAAAAAGAATAATAATCTTTTAAAGTGGAAGAAAAGCCTAACTATAGGTTTTTCTAAAAATGTTCCCTCCCCTCCTCCTACCTATCCTGCCTACCCTGAATAAAATAAAACTGTGTACTTACTCATTTTTTATTTTTTTTCCAGTCCAGTCATATGATCCCACAGCTCCGGTTCAACCACATCAGTGAGTGGCTGGTACAGAGGACAGGAGAGAGTACCAACAATGGGCCATGGGTGCCTACGGGTGACGTCATTGCTTTAGAAATTCATTGCCATTGTCTGGCGCTCCCTTATACCGAGCTGCAGGATCACGTGGGCAGACCGGAGTTGATAGGCAAGAACACAGATCTTTTTTTTATACAGATTAGGCATGATAGGTAAAAGAGGGTGAACCATGTTTATGAACATAAAAGCAACATAAAATGTACTCACAAACACATGAATAAAAATTACTCATCAAGCTTATTGTCCATAGCCCAATAGTCACTGACTTGGCAGGCTCCACGTAACAGGGGGACCTCTTTGGGATCCTAGTTACTGACGCGTTTCAAAGGATAGACCAGCTTCACCAGAGCTTTATCCTTCGAAACGTGTCAGCTAACTAGGATCCCGGAAAGGTCCCCCTGTTACATGGAGCCTGCCAAGTCGGTGACTATTGGGCTATGTACAATTAGCTTGATGAACGATTTTTTTATTCATGCGTTTGCGAGTACATTTTATGTTGCTTTTATGTTAATAAAGGTTGTGGGATAATGCACTAGGCTGGTACACCCTTTTTTGTTTGTTTTACGTAGTGGCTACAGGACATCCCCAGTCCTAGAGGGCAGCAATGCTTGGAGCTTATTCCTGTGAACTGGAGACTGCACTAATACTTGAACCAGACCACACACTTATGCGCAGGGGATTGGTTTGTGCTTTAGGCCCCATTCACACCTGAGCGATTTTCTGCGTGTAGCTCTAAAACGCTCAATAAACCAAATCTCCATCATTTCAATGGCCCCTGTTCACATATGTGCATTCTGTCCTCTGAAGCAAAATGCCTGAAGCTCAAAAAAAGTACACAAGCTTCTTTTTGGCAGATCACAAGTGTTTTTGGCCTCATAGACTTCAATTGAAACAACTGACTTTTCTGGCATTTTCAGCTCAAATAGCAGCTATCCACCCCTAGTGCTTTCTATTGGCTAAACAAAAATGCGTAAGGCTGCAATACACTGCTAAAACGCTTTATCCTATAAAAAGCTTAAAAAAAAAAAAAACTAATAAAAAAAATGCCCGAAAAACGCTAGTAAATCGATATACTCAGGTGAGAATGGAGCCTCAGGCATATTTGGTAGGAGAAGGGGGAGGAAACATTTTTAAGAATAGATATAGTTAGGGTTTTCTTCCACGTTAACTCTTCCTAAAAGAAAATGTAATCCTCTAGTGCTCACCTCTAGTTTTAAAAAAATGCATTGAATAGGAAAAATGGTTTTGCTCACTTGCAGTGGTGAACCTAGTAGGGGTAGATGTGGCTGTCAGCACCAGGTACCACTACTTAGAAGGTGCTCTGATGCAGGTGGCAGCAAAATTCAGAGTGGCAGCAGTGTGCCAGGACCTGTCACTAAAAGAAGGTGGATTCTCTGCCCTACAGTTAAAATACAGTCCTGGCTCAAGTGGTAGACAGAGCTCAGAGAGGGAACATGTATTTGGGTAAGTAAAATGCTGAATACAAGTGCTGGGGGGAGGATTACAGCCAGCTACCGACCAATGCATGGGGGGAATGGGGGGGGGGGCATTATTGCTACAGCCAGTCGCTGACCACCAATGCCGGGGGAGGTTGAGTTGTTTACTGTACAATTTATTGAACAATTTATGAAAGAGGAAGTAAACCACTGCCTTTTTTTTTAACATGAAAGGTAAAGGCATAATGTGCTAGTATGCATACTAGCACATTATGTGAAACTTACCTGCAAACGGAGCCTCTGTTGTCACCGCTGGAGGCCGCATCCATCTTCGCTCGTCTTCCAGCTGTGACTGGCCAGAGCCGTGGGAGCCACCGGTCACGGCACAGGGCTCTGAAGAAACAGCATGGGTGGCCGTTCCTTCAGTACGCATGGCTGATGACATAATCGGCTGCATATACAGTAAATCTCTCCTAAACGGTGCACATTTAGGAGATATTTACAGTACCTATAGGTAAGCCTTATTATAGGCTTACCTATAGGTACAAACAATCTTTAAGAATGTACCAAAGAATACCAACATTTTTAGTTTAAACAGATAATCGAAAGACCGTGTGCTTTGAGGAAAACAGCCAATGTATATCAGCTGAACTGAAATATACATATGTTTAGGAAAACTTAACAGGCACCAGGCAATACTGAAGCATAAGAGGCTATTGGGATTATTGACAGATAAATCCAGGTTTGATTTTACAAAAGCCGAAAACCTGGGTATTAACATTGAAGCTAAAGTTCCGTTTAGGTTTAAGAGGATAACAAATTTAGTAAATAGAGTGGATTCAAAAGACTTAGTACATGCACATCATGCAAACCAAGTGTAATGGGAAGAAGAAGGAATTTACCATAAGCCATATAAACAAACACCATGAAAATCAAAGACTTTGTTACTCAAAACACCAAAAGGAGTCATGTATGGCATACAATGCCCTTGTAAAAAGGTGTATGAAGGACATACCAAAGGAGCACTGAGGGCTTAATTACACTCTTACTGTAGACAGATTGAGTAAACTCCAGATTTCCAAAGATCTTAGTGCTTTGGACATGACATAACACTTGTTTTTAACTGACACATTTCCACCATAAACAATATAAAAAAAAAGTAAATAAAAAAAAGCACAATGCTAAACTGCACTGTCTACCTGCGGCGCACAATAACAACAATCCTCCAGACACACAATCACACATACCCTGCCATACTAAACATATGGCAGCCACTGAAGAGGCAAACGGTGCACAAAGGACATGTGATGTAGCAGTGAAGCATATGTTGTTTATTTCCCCTGGTTTAACAAAGCAAATTACTGACCCTTGCCATAAAAAAGCCGCTATTTTGTAAAGCTGCACACAACGGAGCTTTTCGAAAAGCCTGTAACATTTAGTGTCCATTATTTCAAACTCAATGACTCTGAAAAGAAAGCAGCTGTGGGGAAAAACCTAGTCCGCCACGCCTGCCCTAGACATGCAGCTGGTTAGCCATTAAAGCTCCAGATGTGAAACATAAACTGTAATTATCTCAATGACTAACCAGCACTTGTACACAAAATAGATGTTTTGTCCAACTGCCTGCAAGTAGCGGTTAAACATTGCATGGGTATTATACTGGTTGAGTTGTCAGATCCTTGCAGTATTAAAAATGTAAATCATCTGAAGGCAGAGAAGCCCATATTCACTGGAAAAAAGAAGAATGTAAAATGGCCAAATAATTAGTGTTGCCAGGGTTAGCTGGTACATACCAACAATGACTACTAGATGTAGATAATAGTAGAGTGAACAAGCTAAAAGTAAGATAAAATAAATATCAATGGTATAAAAAAAAAAAAAAAAAAAATTGTCTTTATGATTATTCTAAAAATAAAGTTACTGTCTAATCAGCGTTTAAAAAAAACAATTCAGCGTTTTCAGGAGATGTACATTAAAAAGTGTCCAGTCTGAAAAGAGACTAAAATCAGGACAGTTATGCTGGTTATACACTGTGCAAATTTCAGTTGGTTCCTGATAAACTGGCTAAAATTCGCTTTGCAAATGGCCCTGTCGGTTCTCTTCTGCCAGACATCGTTCAACTGAAGAATTGAAGGAGTTGAGAAAGTTGCAAGCGTTGTTTGGGTATTTTGACATGCACCGCCAGCAGCTGTCAATATTCAATAATAATATTAGTAAAATAGTAATAGCATTGTAAAATGCCTGTGCCCCCTGCTGTGGTCTCAGCTGTCAGCCCCTACTTCAGTACTGTATCCTCTATTGGTGTAAGGCTTGGCAGAAGGAACTACGGAGAACTGGGATCCAGGCATCTGACACATCCGAAAATGTATTCCATGTGAAGAAGGCAGAGAAGGATGACAGGTAAGAATAAAGCCACTTCTTTCACAGGTCCTGTTTAGTTACAATTTTTTTTAACTAAGTGATAACTCCACATTACCATTTAGCCACGGCATTCCTCTATTTGTCCTTACAGTATTTGTTCATGGAGGAAGTTGTAAGCACTTTATTGCTCCCTTCCTCATGTCAAAGCTCTCCAAGGTTTACTAGATAGTAGCTTTGAAAACTAAAGTCCCATACAAAATGGGCCAAATATCAGGCGGTTTAATAAAAATCAGCTGACATTCAGCCCATGTGTACGGCAGCTGGTCTAAGCCCAGCCCGTGAACATCCAGCCTCTATTGCAGGGGCATGACCGAAAAATGTCTGCCGATCGGCATCCGATCAGCACTGACTGATTTGTTCTGATGATGGGGGGTCCCTCTATCAGAACTCGGTAGCTCAGAGGGGACATCGCTGTACTAACATCAGATTGTTTGTGCATGATCTCCTCCTGAGCACAAAACTGATAGTGTGTACTAGGCTTAAGACTGGCTTCTGACATCATTGTATCAAATGCATCAGTAAGTCTAAAAAAATAAACCTTCCCGCCTACTATTCATCCGCCACACCCTCCTCCCTCAGAAGACAGACGTGCTGCCCCCCCACCCTCCTTTCTTTTTTTCTTACTCTTCTATATACAATTTTGTGGATCCTTCAAATACCTACCCTATAGACATGCTGGGACTTCCCCAGATGTCCAATCCTAACAAGTAGCTGATCAATATTTACTGTTTTCGTGTTTTAATCATTTCTCTGCATTAGCGGTTCTTCACGCCGTATTCTGTTGTATGTGCACTGGTTCTCATACTGATCCTTGTATAATATGTTTTTGTGCCTTATGTAAAACAAAAAACTTATTTTTTTCCTTAATAAACTCTGTTTGGAAATAAAATAAAAAATTAGATGAAGGAATGGAAAACTGAAGTAAAGTGGATTTTGACACAGAGTTTCACAGCTGCTACCTAGGGATTAATAGAGAGCTCTGACACAAAAAAGGGAGCAATGATGAGCTTTTAACAACCCCTGGCATAAGTACTGTTAGATGGGATAGCGAGAGGAAGGACATGTTTATCTTTTAGATGCCTGTAGACATCATTATCACGTTGGTGTTTTGTATTGGTCCAGCAACGCACCAACACCTTTGCAGCCATTGTGCAATCTGCTGGGTGCTTGGTGTGCTTCTGTACCTTTAAGAAGGGGTGGGCTCCCCTTCAGTCCACCTGCCCTCATTTATCCATTAGAATGCATGTGCCTCCACTGTGGGGACACTCCATATTTTAGTGTTAGGACCACAGATATCAGGGTGCCGTGACGAGGCTCTGTGGCTTACGCATGCGTTTGCAAATGCGTGCGGACTAAACCCCTGTTTTTAACGTACTGTTAGACAGGTTAATTTGGTTTTCTGCTAGCTGGTGGTAAGTAGGCTTGGGTTTTTTCCTGGGCATTCCCCAGGCTTTGTTGTTATCTGTTTCAGCCTTCCAATGCTGCTTACTGCTATAGCCAGCTATAGATGAGGGTGGTGGCGAGTTTTTTGTATCATTATCACGTTGGTGTTTTGTATTGGTCCAGCAACGCACCAACACCTTTGCAGCCATTGTGCAATCTGCTGGGTGCTTGGTGTGCTCCTGTACCTTTAAGAAGGGGTGGGCTCACCTTCAGTCCACCTGCCCTCATTTATCCATTAGAATGCATGTGCCTCCACTGTGGGGACACTCCATATTTTAGTGTTAGGACCACAGATATCAGGGTGCCGTGACGAGGCTCTGTGGCTTACGCATGCGTTTGCAAATGCGTGCGGACTAAACCCCTGTTTTTAACGTACTGTTAGACAGGTTAATTTGGTTTTCTGCTAGCTGGTGGTAAGTAGGCTTGGGTTTTTTCCTGGGCATTCCCCAGGCTTTGTTGTTATCTGTTTCAGCCTTCCAATGCTGCTTACTGCTATAGCCAGCTATAGATGAGGGTGGTGGCGAGTTTTTTGTATCATTATCACGTTGGTGTTTTGTATTGGTCCAGCAACGCACCAACACCTTTGCAGCCATTGTGCAATCTGCTGGGTGCTTTGTGTGCTCCTGTACCTTTAAGAAGGGGTGGGCTCCCCTTCAGTCCACCTGCCCTCATTTATCCATTAGAATGCATGTGCCTCCACTGTGGGGACACTCCATATTTTAGTGTTAGGACCACAGATATCAGGGTGCCGTGACGAGGCTCTGTGGCTTACGCATGCGTTTGCAAATGCGTGCGGACTAAACCCCTGTTTTTAACGTACTGTTAGACAGGTTAATTTGGTTTTCTGCTAGCTGGTGGTAAGTAGGCTTGGGTTTTTTCCTGGGCATTCCCCAGGCTTTGTTGTTATCTGTTTCAGCCTTCCAATGCTGCTTACTGCTATAGCCAGCTATAGATGAGGGTGGTGGCGAGTTTTTTGTATCATTATCACTGTAGACATGCCCAATCTGTATGACTTCCTCTGGTTTGTAAAACAATTACTTGGGTATGGACAACAGCAGACATTCACTGAGATAAATTGACCAGGTAACAGGTTTACTGGACAGGTAAAAAAATAAAATGTTTGATCTTAATTGTTTATCTCAAGATCAGCCTGGTACTGCACATCTACCTATTCCATACTCCTGCTACACAGGCAAAATCAAACAAGCCACTATAAACATGGATGAATGTTAATGCATGAAGTTGCCAATTAGGCATGCAGACGCGATCCTTTGTGGTTTCTGGTAATTTTAAAAAGGTCACATTTTAAAGAGTCTGCCCTGGTCAAATGTATACATGCCATGGCATGGCATAACAGATAGCCATATGTTAGCAATGAATGTTATGGAAAGTCTCCATTTTTTAGTGAATGGCCCCAACATTGCTTTTAGAATATGATAAGTATTACTTACAATAGTTATTTAGAAAGGGCTCTTTAGGACTCATGTACACTGCTGCTGGTAAACAAACGTTAAGGCCCCTTTCACACTGGGGTGTTTTTCAGGCGGTACAGCGCTAAAAATAGCGCCTGTATACCGCCTGAAAAAATCCGGCCCCATTCACTCCAGTGTGAAAGCCGGCGGGCTTTCACACTGGAGCGGTGCGCTAGCAGGACGGCAAAAAAAGTCCTGCTAGCAGCATCTTTGGAGCGGTATAGGAGCGGTGTGTTCACCGCTCCTATACCGCTCCTTCCCATTGATTAGAATGGGACACCGCGGTGATACCGCGGCAATACCGCCGCAAAGCGCCGCTACGGCGGCGATCTGCGGGGGTCTTTAACCCTTTCTCAGCCGCTTGCGGGGGTAAAACCTTACCGCGATCGGCCGAAAACCGCGGCTAAAACGACGGCAAAGCAGCGCTAAATATAGCGCTGCTTTACCGTCACCGTGGCTCCCCGCTCCAGTGTGAAAGGGGCCTTAGGAGCAGTTGGGCATTTTTTTTTCAACTGCTTCTGAACTCTCCTCTGTGTTATCTTATCAGTACATGTACACAGGGCTGTTTACAGTCGTTTCTAGGCAGTGGAGTTTAGAGGCCTTTTTTGGAAAGCAAAAAAATGAGTTCAGACGCTGAGTTTAGAGGCATTTCAAGCGCCAAACGCTTCTAAACGGGGTAAACGCAGTAACTCGCGTTTCGTTTACAAGCGTTTTTCATTTTTGGCTATTTTGAAAAAAAAAAAAAATGTATATATACACAGTACATTATATATATATATATATATATATATATATATATATATATATATATATATATATATATATATATATATATATATATATATATATATATAAATAATTTCAAACGCTTCTAAACGCAAATGCAGCTTAACGCAGGAAAACGGATGTTTTAAACGTGGGTTACTATCTGCCAAGTCAAAACGTTCAGGAGAGGTTGTAAAAATGTCCCGTGTACATTAAGGCTTATATTTCATGCTTATATATGGAATTTTGTATTATCTATAACAGTACTGTATAATTATTAAGAGCCTGGCATAATTTCTGAGCCAATCAAATAAAAATCCTTAAAGACACACATTCTCTTTCGCCACCTTCTCTTTCCAAGTATGTATAAAAATAGTTCACCTCTTGTACATAGTGACAGCTGTCCAATAATGTCTCAAAGATTTTAAATATTGTGATGCTCCAATCACTACTTATCAGAAGTGATCAGCCTGTTCCCTGACAAATGACCTGCATACAGAGATCAGCACTGTGTGCAAGACTATATACAAACAGCAGTGAGGAAGAACACATGAAAGAACAGGAAGACAAGACATCACAGATGACTAGAGGCATTTCTCTATACCTGGGACTGAACTGTTCTCATTAATAATTAGGGAGCGTTCTGGTTTATGACCGATTAAGCTGTCACCTGTCACATACGCAGCCCAAGGAGAAATTTAATGATGATACAATATTTCGTTCACACAAACAGCGTCTTCTTCTGTCTAAGACTTCAGACACTTTGATGTTGGTAAACGCAATTCTAGAATTAATTATAATGGTGCACTTCTTATTTTAGAGACTCAACAATTAAAATGAGTTAAATATATCTTGCAAGTTTACCAATAAACGAAAAAAAGGATAACCCTAGTATTGTCCTTCATTGTAGAAGAGGTGGGAGTATTTGTTGTGCAGATATCACCAGTGTTGGCCCTGTCAATAAATGTGTTTCTAAGTAAGAGCCTACTTTACCATTAAAGAATAACATACCATCATTTCAGTGACAGCACTACAATTATGTATATATTTACATGTCTGTATAGAGGGATGGAGAAAATAAACTTAAATAACCCCTTTTAATGATCTCATGCCTAACTTAGCCTGTTCAGAGCAACACTAAAATGGGTTCCCAGTCTGGTCCCCAAGGGTCATGTATTTATCCTTGGGTGCTGACATCTTGCTTGGAGTATGGTGTGCACAAGGTGGCGCAGGGCTGTCCACCCAACACAGAAGACCCTACCCCGAATATTTTTTGTATTTTGTAACATTTCACAGCAATCATGGGAGGTAGGTGCCATACATATAAGCCCTTCCCATAGAAAATAAAGCACAATCAGTGAAAGTGGCCAAAGCTCCAAAAAAGGCAAGTGTGGATCCTTCCTTATTCTCTACAAAAATCAAATAGCATTTCACAGTTTGAGAGCGTGCAAGTATGCTCCCAAACGCTACAGATATCAAACACTCCCCGTTTTAATCGCATGATGGCAATATTGCGATGATGTGGCAGACTGGCCAGAAATATTACATCAAAATGCTAATGGCATGTTCAAAGAAGGTAGATGACAAAAGATGGCATTTACATGTAAAGAGCTGTGGGGATATATTGGCACTAAATACTTGTTTTTAAATAACAGGGAATGTGAGAGACTAGGGAAGGAGGCAGGTCCAAGCCTCGACAGCCCTATCAATTGACAGGTGTGTCGGTGGTATCTGCATGGTCTCTTGGCACTGGCTCCACTGCTCTTCGTGGCTGCTTTCCAGGCTACTCCTGTAAAGCCAGTTCCAGAAGAGGAGCATTTGAGGCTGAAATCCGGCCGTTCACCTTCACCGATCCTTGATCTGGACATTACAGAGACACGCTAATACTCATTAATGGTTGGGAGTGCAACTTACACTTGTTTTTTATTTTTTCCTGATAAACTTGGTTACTGCACTATGGTCTGCTTGGCACCCCCTCTCTCCCTCCTTGTGAAAAGCACACCAAAAAGTCCAGAGAACTTTACATAGTTAAGAAGGGTTCACATAAAAGTTATCAGTATATTGCTTCTTAATTGACCGTTTCCTTTTCCATCTAAACTCAGACATATTGTAATCCAATAACATGACCAGCAGGCTAGTCTTATTCCTATTGTTTGGCTGCAGTCCTAAAGTGAGATTGCATTCTAATGCCCCGTACACACGAGCGGAGTTTCCATCTGAAAAATCTTGTATGGGTTTTCCGACGGAGTTCCGCTCAAGCTTGGCTTGCATATACACGGTCACACAAAAGTTTGTTGAACTTTCGACCGCCAAGAACGCGGTGACGTACAACACTACGACGAGCTGAGAAAATTAAGTTCAATGTTTCCAAGCATGTGTAAGAATTTTGCGTGTCGGAATTGGTACAGACTATCGGAAATTCCGACCGAAAAATTGAGAACCTGCTCTCAATCTTTTGGTGGCTGGAATTCGGCCAGCAAAAGTCAGATGGCGCATACACACAAAAGTCTGATAGGAACTGTGCTATATCTATAAATAAGGATTCTATGTGGTACAATTCCCATTAAAATGGCTTAATGTAAATAAAAAATAAACTTAGGCCAAGAATATAAAATTTTGGTGGACACGGCAGGTGAAATGTTTTTTTTTTTTTGGGGGGGGGGGCAGGTGAAGAACTGCATTGCTAAAAGCAGTAAAATTAGGGTGGTGAAATTTCTGCTGCTGGGAATGGGGGTAATGTTGCCAAATCAAACAAGTGACTGATTTCACATTAGGTAGAGCTTATGATTTCCTTACCAATGGTTCTAGCTCCTTCCTGTCTATGAGGTTCAATTCTGTCACGAAGTAGTAAAAGTGTTTGTAGCAGGTATTGACGTGTGCTTCTGCTCCCATGATTATGATACGGTCAAAGTGATGAATGTATACATGGACGAAGACACGGAATAGTCTGCACAGTATCTTCTTGCAGATCTGCAGGAAATTCTTTGGAAAAGGAACTCCTATCAATACAAAACAGAAAGGAAAAACAGAGTAAGTACAGCAATAATCATGAAATGTATAGAAAACTGTTAATTAGGGATATACCGATACCAGTTTTTTTTTTTTTTTTTTTTTTTTTTTTTTTTTTTTTTAAATATTTATTTTATTTATATATAAGGAAAGGGACCCTGTCGGGTCGATACATTACAAAATAGTATGCATTACAAGCAAACAACTTATTCAAAACATTCTGAATACATTACTTTACACAGTCTTAATGTAGAAAGGGGAAGAGAAACAGTGTTTAAAAATATCTAAGTGTGGACAAATTGTTAGAGGATGCTCTCCATGGTGTATTGTTACTTAGTGTGCCTGAGCTACTGTTAGTTTTATTTGCTCCCTTAGGGTATTGGTGCTTGAGGTTGTCGTGTTGTGTAGTACCGAGGACATGGGCCCAGTTCCTTGGTTTTTCTTATTTATGTTGGAAAAAGAAAAAGTGGAAATTTAGAGAGTGAAGTAGATCCCCCCCATTTTAGGGTGGGATTGGTTAAAGGTAGAATATTAGAGTAGAGAGTAGTACGAAAAGAGAGAAAGAAGAGGGGAGGGGGAGCTGAAGTGGGAGGATGGGTGGGTGGTGGATAGGGGGTGGGGGTAAGGGGGTACTCGGGCCCACGAACATGGGTCATTAGTCATTCAAACATGTGTCTCAGATGGGATTGGCGGTGGCGGAGTGCAACTTTGTGTGTCTGTTGTGGTTCCCTTAAGCGCCTGGCCCTCTGCCGAGTAGATAAAGATAATCCACGACTGCCAGGTGTTAGAGAATGTTTCCTGTCTATGCTGGGCTGTGAGGACGAGGTCCTCCATATATCTTATCTCCTCCACTTTCGCTATCCATGATGCTATGGTAGGTGGGCTTGTGGATTTCCACATTATCGGTATGCAGGCCTTGGCTGCATCTAGTAAGTGTCTGATCACGGATTTTTCCGATACCAGTTTTTTAAGAGTAATAGTACCGATACTTTATCAAGTACTCGCCAATATGAATTACTGATACCTATTTTTAGTGTCAGATCCGGTTCATATATATGTGATTGGGATGCATTTTGAACCGCGTCAGTTTCGCATGACATGTGAACCAAAATCCTTTTCTATGGAACCAGCTCACATATGTGGGCAAGCCACAGTGCGATTTAAGAGAGTCAGGTACGATTCTCAGCTCGGTTCAGGAGCGATTTCCAATGTCATACACTTTAACAATTTGCACTGGAATTGTACCTAAACCGCCAAACGAAACCGCACCGGACTCTTCTACAGATCCAACTGCAAACCGGCTCCACAGAAGGCATCAGTTTTAATATTGGAGTACTCTTGAAAATGCTTAGTATCGGCACTGATACCGATATCGGTGCAACGCTAGTACTAATGGTATACATCTATTAAGAATTAGAATTGTTACATTGCTATTAAACCATATATGAATCAAGTCAATCATACATTTTGTGTCATTTCTGTATACCAAGTAGTTTGAAAAAAAAAAGTGATCATATACAGTAACATACACAAAGTTAAACAGCATTTCCTGTAAAATCCTTTTCTTGGAGTTCATTGTGGGACACAAGATTCAGAGACATTTGGGCTATACTGCCGCCTAAAGGAGGATTTGGACACTGGTAAACAAAAAACATTGACCAGCCTGGTGTAACACCACCTACCCCCAGTATGTCTGAGTTCTGTAATAAAGCAATACCCAGAGCAATATCATAAAAAACAGACACAGGACCTTTGTCCCTTAATTAACGCCAAGAAAAGCATTTTATGGCGAATTCAAAATTCCTATTTTATTTCTCATTTATTGAGGAACCCAAGATTCAGAGACATTTGGGACACTAAAAAGCAGACCAACTGAGGGGTGGGAAAAACGGCAAACAAAACCCTAACAGACCAAACTATAAACCAATGGGGAACTGCCTGTATCTCAAGAGCTGCCCAAAACTAGCATTGGAAGAGGCCTAACAGGCACCTGATAAAACCTAGGTGAACAGAAGATCAGGTGGCAGTCTTGCAAACAGCTGCCTGATGCCAAGAAGCATTCACGCATCTAGTAGAGTGTGACAGGGAAAATTGGAACCTTGAGCCTTTAAGACTGTAAGCTTTAATGATGGAAGGTCTGAACCACAGAGCAATGATGGAACAAGAAGCTGGTTTTCTGGTATTGAGACGATCAGGGATAAAAAAGTGTTTTTTGAATGGAGGCATTGGCTGAGAGGTAGACATGCACAGCTCAAGCTTCATCCAGATGGTTTGATGGGAAACCTCCTTTTGATGTAGTGGGCTAAACGGAGGAGGGGGGGGGGGGTCAAAATCACAATGTCCTGTTTAAGGTGAAAGGCCAGCCAAAACACCTCTGGGAAGGCGGCGGAACTTTTCTTTTTTAAAAAGTTGCCTGTTCAGACACATAGAGAAGGAAAAAAGGAAGGTTGCGCCTCAAGGGCGCTATGACTAAGCGCCCTTGAGGCGTAAACCGCGTAAGCCACTTATGCTGTTTGCTGTATCGCACATGATGTAACTATTTTTTGGGATTTTTTATCTACCGTCAATAAAGAAGCTTTGCTGAAGTGCGGCCATCCAGACCTTCCTTTTTTCCTTCTCTATCACGAGCAGAGCCAGCACCAGCTGAACCTAATTAGGGTGGACACTACTCTACTTGTAAGGGCTCTTTCACACGGACGGTCCGTATTTCCGTTTTTCATCCATCCGTTTTCAGATGAAAACGGACATACATGTATCCCTATGGGATAGCGGGTGTCAGCGGATGAGCATCCGCTTACACCCGATCTCGTCCGTGCCCGCTATGGTCCGTTTCTGCAGACGGAGGAAAACCCTATTTTTCCATCCGTCTGCAGAGCGGATCGGATGACGACGGACTCTACGGTCCGTCGTCACCCGATCCCCCATAGGGGAGAGCGGCGCTGTGACAGGTCCGTCCCTGCACAGAGTGCAGAGACGGACCTGTCATCTTCCTGCACAGCTGAGATCGCTCCGGCGATCCCCCACTGAGCAAGCGGATATCCACGGGGCGGGTCAGCACTGATTCGCCCCGTGTGAGCCCCATGTTCAGACACATTCAGACACATACCTTGCAGGTGATGGCAATAAATAACACCCATGTGAGAGTGTGGAAAGAGGGAAGATCCCTCATACAACATAGGTGGGCACATGGAAAGCCACATGAGAAACACCTAGGTCTCAATCACAGGAGTAAGAAGCAATCTTAAGAACATGTGCTATGATCTGGGCTTTGATCGTTTTTGAGGCCAAATGTTGATCCATGCCAGATTTAGAACATGTCAGGGTTTGGTCCCAAGGATGAAAATTTTGAGGTTGAAATTTTTTTTCCCTTGCGCAAGGTAAATTTTGCATCCATGTGTGATGATAGACCTTAAAAAGAGAAACCTCCCCAATTTTTATGTTTTTCGGCCCCGCTTATCTGATGGTGGTATCTGCTCATTTCAGATACTCACCCATCCAGTGAAGGCTTGCAATTGGGGCACTCAGCAGTGGGGGGAGGGGGCTAAAAAGTAGCCAGGACCACCAGCAGGGCACCCAAAAAGAAGTTGATCAGGGCAGCTCCATTCTAGGCTGTTGGTTTTAGGTCCTTGGAAGGAAACACTGAAAACCACTTCTAGACCAAAGAGTTGAAACGGTGTCTCTCTTGCAGAAAGGAGGGTGCTACCCCATGCTGGATAGCAACAAGAGAACAGACTGCGTGGCACTTCACCTAGCAATGCAGCACTCAATTCCTCTGCATTGTAACCCTTTCTGGGGAGACAAGGAAAAAAAGGTGTCTAATAATGGTGCCCATTGGTTGTAATAAATGAAGTAGCTCTCAGTACTTGGCCAACACAGCTTGCCTGCTCATTACACTAGGTTCACACTAATGCAGTGTGAATTGAATGAGTATTCTAGTGCGATTTCAAGGAGCACGTCAGTGCAAGTTGATGCGGTTCAGCTACGATTCCAATTCAGTTTTCATTTGATTTAGATTCTCTCTCTTTCTCTCTGCTCTAAAAATGCACAGGACTTTTTTTTTTTTTAAATCGCATGGCGTTTGCACTGCATTTAAGTGGACAGCCATTATAGAAAACCATGTTATTTCACTTGTTATGCAATTCCATGCATTATGGAATGAATCCACAATCACATCAGTGTGAATTAGGGCTTAATGTGTGTTCAGAGACTGGGTCACACCAGACCACAGCTCCAAACCTGGAAACCCTTCTCAGGCTGAAGGTGGCCATACAGAGTTAGAAATATAACCTATTTCTGATAGATTGACTGAAATCCAAATTTGTGGTTGGCCCTCTTGGCAACATGCAGCTTGACACAAGTCGATCTTTTGTTTAACATTTGTTGAAGGAACAAAGTTGAACAAATTTCAGTACGGATACAGACACAAAAACTATGAGAAGCAGCTTTTTCAGAAGAGATGAACAGAAAAATCGAAACACATCAAAAGAATGATTTTATGACATATTAAGTAATGAGCTAACAGTTGAATACTCCAATGTTGAACAAAATATGATGAGGTCAGCAGAATAAAAAAATAAAAAAAATAAATAAATAAAAAAAAAACTAAAAGAAAAAGAACAGAAAAACATGTTTCAACACAACCATTACTTCAAACTGCTCTATAATTTATCATTTACCATGAAACAATTCAATTCAAACTTGGAGTTAAAAAAAGGGTGAATACAGAAACATATACAGAGTGAAATACACCCCCTCTACATATACATGCACACATTATGACCACCCACCATAATCAGTATTAACCTTTGATGGTATATTGTGGTATCTGGCACCAACCAGTAGCAGATCCTTCAAGTCCCTTAAGCTGCGTGGTGGGGCCTTCGTGGACTTGTTTTTCCAACACGTCCCACAGATGCTCAATTGGATTCGGAGACCAGGTCAAAACCTCAAACTGGGTCAGCATGGGCACCCTGATCGGTCTGCAGCTACGCAGCCCCAACTGCAACAAACTGTGACGCGCTGTGTGTTCCGACTCCTTTCTATTGGAACCAGAATTAACTTTTTCAGCAATTTGAGCAGCAGTTGTTCTACTGGATTGGACTACAGCCTTAGCTTCCCACGTGCATCAATGAAGCTTGGCTGACCATGACCCTGTCACTGGTTTTCCATCCTTGGACCACTTTTGGTTGGTCCTGACCTATGTAGACTGGGAACATCCCACAACAGCTGCAGTTTTGGAGATGCTCAGACCCAGTTGTCTAGTCATTACAATTTAGCCCTTGTCAAAGTCACTCAAATCCTTACGCTTGTCTATTGTTTCTGCTTTCAACACATTATCTTCGGTGACAACATGTTTACTTGCTCTCTCATGGCTTAGTAACATAATGCATCCTGGGATAGTTGTGAAGTAGCTATCCCTGGAAGCAGCGGGGCCCAGCATAAGCCGGAAACCTGAAAGTGCTACTAGAAAATAAATTAAAATAATTAAAAATATATAATATAAATATTCACTTTTCTGTAACAGGAATGGATAAAAAAAAAAAAAGTTGTTAGAGTGAGTTCAGTTCCACTTTAACCTGCAAGTTAAATAAATGTGCATGCATGTGCACTTGCAAAACGGTGTTGCCTTTTGAGTTATCCTTATGTCATCTTGTAGACTACATTCATTAGCACTAGTGTGAGGTGATAAAGGGGGTGCTATGATCTGAGATATCCCCCGCTCTTTTGCTCTATTACAGCAAATGTTTATTTGTTAAAAAAAAAAGCCCAGGGAAGGGCTGGGAGCAGAAATGGGAATATAATGACATAGTAGGGAGGTGTGGAAAGCCTATAGCCTCTGGGCTGTGAAGATTGCAGAGCTGAGGTCATAGAGGATCCCAGGTCCTGCACTGTGCCTGCCCAGCAGCTGGTAGACCTTCTGGAAAAGCCACATCATTTTGAATGCATACATATATTCGTAACATACAGTTTGAGAGTGCTTGCATTAGAAAAAACGAAAGGCTTTAGGTTTTGCTTTAAGCAGGACTTTGATCTCTTATCCTAATGCAGTATGTACCCATGAGAACAAATCACAGCAGAAAAAACATAAAATGTAAGATAAAACTGGACCATTAAAAATGTTTGTAAAAGGCATTTTTTTTTTTTTTACTAAATAAACATGTTATACTCGCATGCTCTGTGCAATGGTTTTGCACAGAGCAGCCCAGATCCTCCTTTTCTCGGATCCCCGCCTGGCCTACTGGTTTTGCTTCCCCACATCCCCCCCCCCCCCCCAATTGCTCAGAAAACAATGCTACGACTAAAGCTGTTGCCGAAACGTGTCAGCTGTTTTGCTTGTCACTTCATGTAGCCAACCATTAAAATCACTATATGGATTACAGAGTTGACAGCTCAATCCTTTTACTTGTTTGTGCTCAGAAAACAAGCCGCTTGCTATGGGGGCACTCGTATGCTCGCTCCCAAATTGCACTCTGTGTGTCCATAAGACACACAGAGCATAGCTCGGCTCTGCCCCTCATCACTGCCTGCGATTGACAGCAGTGAGAGCCAATGCCTGTGTCTGAGTCAATAAGGAGTGAGAGAGCTTCTGCTCTCATGCAAATCGCTGAGTCTAGGTTCACACTGTAAACCACAAGTGAATTGCACTGCATTCCTGTGCATTTTGTGTGTTGCAATTTGAGGTCATTCAATTTGGATGGCTCAAATTGCACGATATCCGCATCAAAAGGTGCAGGCAGCTTCTTTTTTTTCCCGCAAAACCCAATGCGATCCGGTTCAGGCAAATGCACAGCATTTGCGGCCTGCTTTTAGTGTGTCGTATGTTAACTTTCAATTGACACCTGCAACAAATCACAGAGCACGGTGGGATTGCTATGTGGTGTGGGAAACGAACAGGAATCTCTGTTTCCCGCACTGCATCAGTGTGAACTGCCGTTGAATCGAGATTGGGCTCAGGTAAGTATAAGAGGGGTGCTGCTTGCAGAACATTTTTTACCTGAAAGTACAGTCTGCCTTTAGAACCACTTTAAAGTCGAACACTATATATGTTAGTGATGAGTCATTTTGTGTGTCCTATTACCTGCAGTTGGCTGTTCTGCTAAAAATATTGCCTGCAGGGTCTCCTTTAGAGCCACTGGATACCACCCAGAGCAGCAGGGTCAGGACAAGGGAGGGGCAGCTGCCCTGGGCGTAGTGATTTCATATGGAAGATTCCCCTGTACACAAACAGTTGTTGTTCAGAGTTGTCTCTCATCCAGACAACATTGGTGAGGAAACAGAATAAAGTCTGCTTAAAAAAATTAAAAAAAAAAAAACTGTATCCAGCCGTTATGACCAAGAGAAAGAAAAAAGGAGAGCCACAGGCCAAAATGGGACTGTTGGGTTATAAAGTGAACACATCTGATTTGTACAGCACTGACAAACTTACTCAGATTTCTGTAGGAGGCAGACAGTACAATCTCGGAGTCAGCAGGCCTGTTAAAAAAAAAAAAAGCCAGGGCCCACCATCGGCATCAAATTAAAATGCCCTGAAAATAAGATTCACTACATGGCTCTGCCTCACAGTACCCACTCACAAAGACAAATACCAGCTCCAGCGACACAGTAAAACGACTTGTATGCTTGGAAAAATAAAGAAGCAGGTTAATCCATGATTATACCTTGTGTGCGAGATCTTAATGTTCCAAGTCCTTCAAAGCAAGAACAAAAGTAATCTGAGGATTTGCAAGTGTTGTACATCAACCTGAAGCTTACTATTGGAAATATTTCATTTTTTAACCCATAGCTGCAAAACACAATCATACATTATAAACACAACATAATGTCGCCTTTGGTATCACCCACAGCCACATGCGCTGAGATGAGGACTGGGATTGAAGGCATATGACCGCTGCAAAAAAAAGGCATAAGGCCTCCTTCACAAAGATGACCTGGGGGGGGGTGGTAAAAACTGTGGCAGTCAAGCCATGGTTTTATTGCTCCATAAGGGCCCATTCACACTAGGTACAGTTACCTGCATTTTTCTGCATGAAAAAAAGAAGAAAAAAAAAAGGTAACTGCAACAATAGTTTTTGGAGTATCATGCTCAGACAGACAGTGTTCCAGATCAGTGCAAGATTATGTAACATGTTTGCATATTCTCACACTGCTCGGATTGGGCCTGTTTGTCACTGCACAGAAAGCACACTGCACCCACACTTCTGTACAGTTAAATGAATGAAGTAGCCACTAGGGGGCCATTTACATGCTAGAAATTTCAAAGATAAGTATGTATTTTTTTTTATTTTTAATATTCATACTTACCTAGGTGGTAAATCTGAATCTAGGTGCTGCATCTGTCCCCCGCCGGCTCCAACACTGAAAACGGAGCGATCAAACACTGCCAAATCGCTCAGATCTCAGAACTCCCAAGGAGAGAGCTGGTGACTGTCAGTCAGCAGCTCTCTGCCCTTCCCCTCCTCACTTACTGGAGCGCTAGGCTGTGGAGAGGGCATGAGCAGCTGGCTCAGGCTCTTAGTGGATCACTGAGAGCCTAAGCCAGGTTCCGGTCCAGGCAAGAGGGCCGATCCAGACTTCATTGTCGCAATCTTTCCTGAGCCTGGACCAGCTCTGTGATGTCAGCCAACAGCAGGCTTCAGCCCACTGTCTGCTGAAAATGGGTTACAGGAGTGCAAAATGAACTGCACTCCTGTGATCTACAGGAGAAGTACAGCCAAACCAGCTTTGGCTGTACTTCTCCTTTCACACAGCATGTTGAGATGATAGGCAGCACCGCCTGTCCAACTTAGTCATTCAAGTCAACAAGGCCAGGTGGCTATTGTGAAACTAGTCAATGTTTTTTTGGTGAAGAGTTTGATTACAATTGTTGCATTGTGTACATGAATGTTACAGCCAGAGGGAAGTAAAAACTTTAAGGATGACCATACACTATATACAATCTGATTGTAGTACAATTAACTATGTAGTGCAAGTGTCTGCAGAATTGAATAATAACTGAATAGTTTAGGTGTGTCCTCCTATAACAGAGTTTTGGTAAATCTAGTGGTCCAAGGAAAGAAAACTGCCGAACCTACCACAGGGTCATGGGCAGCCAATGCTCATTGATGCACGTGTTGAGGGAAGGCTGGCTCATGTAGTCTGATCTAATAGAAGATCTACTGTAGCTAAAATTGCTGAGAAGTATGCTGGTTCCGTTAGAAAGGTGTCAGAACACACAGTACTTTACTGTTTGTTGTGTATGTGGTTGCATAGCCGCAGACCAGTCAAGATGCCCATGCTGACCCATGTCCACAGCCAAAATCACCTACAATGGGCACGTGAGCATCAGCACTTAACAACAAAGCAACAGAAGAAGGTGGCCTGGCTTGATGAATTCAAGAATGGTGCGACAAACACAATGAGTTTGAGGTGTTGACTTGGCCTCCAAATTGTCCAGGTCTCAGTGCAATTGAATATATGTGGGGTGTGCAGGAAAAATAAAAGAATCCATGGAGGCCCCCCCTCGCAACTTACAGGAATTAAAGAATCTGGTACTGGCAGCTTAGCGCCAGATACCACAGCATACTTTCCAAGGTCTAGTGAAGTCCATACCTTGACGGGTTGTACACACACACACACACACACACACACACACAAATACAGTCTGTATGTATGTATGTATCATAATATATAGTGGCAGTTATTTTGTCACAATTGCCAACTTTATTTTACAATGCACTTATGGAACCTAGGAATTGAATCCCTTTGCTTAACCCTCAAGTTATGCTTTACATTATATTTAATGTGACTTACAAATGTTTATGTTACATAAACATTCTATTGTATGAAATCTAGTCAATGTAAGAAACGGCTGCACCTCACGTGGGCTCCAAATAAAGTTTATTGGAATATCCAAATAGATGCCAAGAGACACGAGTAGTGGTCAAGGCAGACACGTTTCACACAACATCGATGTGCTTAGTCATTACAAAGATATGCCTGACTGATACGTGTTCTATATAGATCCATCCCCTGCACAGGTGCTGGGGAGACACCAATCAGAGGCAGGTGGCAACTTTGATCAATGATCGAATCAAAACATACAAATATAGGTACATAAAAACAAAGGTTTTCCAAATAAAGTATTCCAAAAAATAAAAGAATCAATAAAAAATAAATAAAAGATAAATATTAAAACATGTTACAAATGGAAAAAATGATATCAAATACACATTGACAAAACCAAACTTAACTATCCTAGGTGCGGCTACAAATACACATTAAATGTTACATGTGGAAGCAAACTGCAACATGTAGCAACCCTGGACATGCTTCCAGGAACACCACACAGTATAGAAAAGAATAATATGTCCACAAATGTGGCAAAACACTAACACATATCTTGGTGGGGAAAGGGTCCTACAGGTTCAGGTTATGGACAGGATCAGGGTCCCCCAAAAGGGAGATGCCTTTCGGCTGCTGTGTCGGAGGGAAGCGTTTTGGATTTTCTATCTCCAGACTCGTATTCCCCAGGGACTCAATTTTGCGTGGAATGTGAGTAATTTTTATGAATAAGCCTTGAATACACTTCCCTCCGTCACCTAAAGAGCTTTGATGAGCTGTTTTGTTCTGCTCTCCCTCCCCACACTTGTTTTCATGTCCACCATTGGCTCTCCATCCCTTTGATGAGCATTTGTTCCCAACTACATCTCTCTTATGTTGGCCCTATATTTATTACACAGTGCATGTGATAGGTGGGTTTAGGCGATTAGTATTTTTCTAGGTCTCTAGTTTACAGGGCTGGTGAGACATTAGTATATTTCTCCTAATTTTTACCACCCATTTGCGAATGTGGTTTCTACGGGCATGTGTG
Source organism: Lithobates sylvaticus (assembly GCA_028564925.1). NCBI lineage: Eukaryota > Metazoa > Chordata > Amphibia > Anura > Ranidae > Lithobates > Lithobates sylvaticus. Next base: position 337,319,560 of record CM053026.1, on the reverse strand, counting down.
ATTTCATGCATGTCCAGGGTTGCTACATGTTGCAGTATGCTTCCACGTGTAACATTTAATGTGTATTCGTAGCGCACTTAGGATTTTTCATTTTGGTTTTGTCAATGTTTATTTGAAAAAAAGAATTTCAATTTGTAACATGTTTTAATATTTATCCTTTATGTATCCATTTTTTTTTTCTTTTTGAATACTTTATTTGGAAAACATTTGTTTTTATGTACCTATATTTGTATGTTTTGATGCGATCATTGATCAAAGTTGCCACCTGCCTCTGATTGGTGTCTCCCCAGCACCTGTGCAGGGGATGGATCTATATAGAACACGTATCAGTCAGGCATATCTTTGTAATGACTAAGCACATCTCTGTTGTGTGAAACGCGTCTACCTTGACCACTACTCGTGTCTGTTGGTGTCATTTTGGATATTCCAATAATCTTTATTTGGAGCCCACGTGAGGTGCAGCCGTTTCTTACATTGGACTATATATCACGGAAGCGAGCTGGGGCTAGCACCCTGGTGTGTTCCAGTGGGTGTAGTGGTTACACCCGGAGCGGGGAGTTCTGTTCACTTGTATAAAATAGAGAGATTTGTAGATTATCCACTAGAGGGAGCTCTGTATTTCGCTGCAATCACTCTGTCTACTTTCCTAACAAGATGAAACACTGAGCCCTCTTTCACACCGGTGCGACTTATCATGCAATTTGACAGTATCAAATCAGTGCGACTCCGGACTCAAATCGCACCGATATTGAAAGCAGTTACTGCGCTACTTTTTGCAATTTAAGGTGCGACTTGCATGAAGTCGCACAGCTGTTTTCCAAGTGGCACTTGAAGTAGTACCGAAATGCTACTTTGAAATGGTGCGGCTTCAAGTGAAGTAGTGCAATTTCAATGTCACGGTTGGTTTGGGACCATTGATAGACATCTGTACAACCAGGGTGCCTATGCATGGATCGAAATTCGGCTGATTCCTGAATGGACGGCTTTAGAACGCTGGCGTTGATTTACTAAAAACTAGAGTGTGCAAAATCTGGGGCAGCTGTGCATAGTAGCCAATCACCTTTTGATTTCAATTGTTCAATTAAGCTTTTACAAAAAAAACGTAGAAGTTGATTGGCTACCATGCACAGCTGCACCAGATTTTGCACTCTCCAGTTTTAGTAAATCAACCTCCTTGTTTTCTAAGAACAGGACAATGTGATCCTGACACTGTATTTTTCCTTCTAACTACAAGAACAAACACAGTAGGAAGCAGAGCGCAGCACAGCCAAATGAACTGTTTATATTCATGTCTGCAGCATCCCTGGAAACTTACTGCAGACGTACAAGGGAAAGTGTTGGAAATTGGTTTAAAATCTTATATCCGCCTGTATTCACTTCAAAGCCTAATATGTTGAACAGATACAGCCTGGAACAAGAGTCTTATAGGTCTGCTTCACATCTGACATAGAACTTCTTAGCTCTGGTTCACATTGGTGCGATTTGACATTGGCACTGTCCTAATAGGTGCGACGCTACATTTGCCGCGCCGCACCGATTTCAAAAAGTACTTTTTGTGATTTTGGGTGCGATTTCTGTTGACATCTGTACAGAAACCCGCACAGATGTCTCTGAAATCGCAGCCAAATCCGGGACTGACATGCGGGAGTAAAATCGTGAAGCTGAACTCGCACGGCTTTATTCCTGGAGCTCAGTGTGAACCTGGGCTTAGAGGCAGAACATTGTTGAAAGGGAAAATGGTTGTAAAGCCTTAAAAAGGGGTTGTAAAGTCTCAAGGTTCTTCAGCAGAAAAGGAGGATCGGGGCGGCTCTGTGCAAAACCCTTGCACAGAGCAGGTAGGTATGACATGTTTCTTATTTAAAAAACACAAACCTTTACACTCACTAAGGTTTTTCACCTTAATGCATTCTATGCATTAAGGTGAAAAACCTTCTGTGCTCCAGCGCCTGCCCCCCATAGCCCCCCTTTTTCTTACCTGAGCCCTATTTGATCCAGTAATGTGTACAAGCACAGCGGCTCCATTGGACAGATTGATAGCAGCAGGGGCCATTATCTGTACCATCCCAATGGGTGAAGTATAACGCAGACTCGAGAGAGAAGGATAACAACATGGCACCAATGGAGAGGATGCAGGGAGCTCTCCCCCAGAAGGCTGGAGGAGGGTAAACACAGGAGGGAAGTGTCATAATGTGTATAATGCTTTGCATACTTGCACATTATAGAACATTTTGGCTGTTCCCACCATTATTTAATCCAGCCTAAACAAAGCAGGTAGATATGTTTCAGGCTCTTTTGCACCAGTTTCCATTTTTAGAGTGAAACAGTAACTAGCACCGATCCACAGCTAATTAACAACAGTATTACAGAAGTTTCAACATAGAAAACTGCCCCAGATTGCCGCTTGGATTGGACTGGGTGTACGGGATGGGGACAGTCTGCTGGTTACCTGGGAGACAATCCACATGCCCCTCACTGCCTGTGTGGTAAACACTACATGGGCAGAGCCAACATGGGAGCCAGAGAAAGGAACCTTGCAAACACTGGGACACCAGCCTTCTTCCTCCCTCTCAACTGAGCAAAGGGCAAGGAAAAGTAGAGGGAGCCAGAGCAAGCAGCCTGCACTAGACATGGCATAGAAAACAGTGAAAAATCACCCCTAAATAACAGAGGCTCGAGTCCCTTGATGCAGGATCATCTCTAGTCCCTTTGGGCTTGATGCAGGATCATCTGTAGTTTCTGTTTAGAAGAGTGGGGCAGACTTCATGCCTGTGCCACTCTTTGTTAATTTTCCCCATAATCCCCACACAAGAAAGAGCTCAGAGTTCAGACTAGTTAATCTAACCCTCCTTCTCAGATGAGATCACATTAAGTATGATGGACAGGGTAGCGGCTCCTATACCCACTACAGGAAAGCTCAAAAGTAGGGAAAAAAGTAGGGCAACATTATTTAAAATTGTTTCAAAGTAGGGAAACAAAAGTAGGGCAACATTATTTGTTGCAAATAATATGCAAAATTGGTATTTATTTGTCCACAATGTCAGACATAAGGATTGTAAAGACATACGGAACCCACTCCAAAAATCACTTGATGAATGGTTTACAGCTGGATTAATGGTTGATGGGCACCTGAACCAGATAATCTAGAGCTGGTTAAATCCTCCAAGAAAGACTGATTTACAGAGAACACAAGAGCTGAAGTGTCAGGGTTGTCAAAACACATTCACGTTAGGACTGTTGGCCAAAGCTTCCTTAGGAGTGAAGATAATTCTGTCATACACCACCACGTAACCACAGGTCTGGGAAGAATACCCTGAATGAACCTCATATAGAATCCTGTGGATGGAGAGCTAGTGGCAACAACAAAGAACGTGGAATATTCATGCTGGGCACAGACCAAACACTGTGCACATGTTTGGCAGTCTTTACTTCATTTAAAAATAGAAAGGGTTTTCAGTATAACTGAGGCCTGTGCAAAGTAACTCTGCCTCAAGGCAAATAACATACTTAGAACCACAACTGACATAGAAGTCAAATCACAGAGTAAACGTATTCACCTTTTATGGAGTGTTTTATGAACTTTACATTTACTGCCAGCTGCTTTAATAAAAGTGTTCCTTAAAGAGGTTGTAAACCTCCACTAGGAAGTTGTACCTATATAGATAAGCCTAGAATAGGGCTCATCTATAGGTACTGTAAATATCAACATGTGCCGTTCAGGAGATCTTAAACGTTTACTGTGCCGATGTCATCGCTGCATGCGCTCTGAAGGAACGGCCACCCGCGCCGTTCCTTCAGGTGAGTGTGCCGTGACCGGCGGCTCCCGTGCGTGGGAGTGACGTCACGTGGCTTTGGCCAGTCAAAGAGTCCGCAGCCCCGGAAGGAAGAGGGGTGAAGATGGATGCGGCTTGCAGCTGGGATGACGAGGGCTTTGATTGCAGGTAAGTGTCAGTATGCCTTTACTTTGCAGGGAAGAAGAAAGAAAGAAAAACCCACCAGGGTTTACTTCCTCTTTAAAGGGGTTCTGTGTGCAGCAGCCCCCCTAACCTGAGGTCCCCGTTTGTCAAGTGATGTCCATGAGTGTCTCAGCCTTTCGAGATTCTCCTTCCTGATTGGCTGAGACACAGCAGCGGCGCTCCCTTGGCTGTCAAAGTCAGCAAGCCAATCAGGGGAGAGAGGGGCGGGGCCGGGTCGTGGCTCAGTGTCTGAATGGACACAGGGAGCTGCGACTCAGCTCGGGTGCCCCCATAGCAAGCTGCTTGCTGCGGGGCACTGAACAGGAGGGAGGGGTCAGGATCACAGGAGAGGGACCCCAAGAAGAGGAGGATCTGGGCTGCTCTGTGCAAATCCACTGCAGCAGAGCAGGTAAGTATAACATGTTTGTTATTTTTATAGGAAAAAAAAACGAGTCTTTACAATCACTTTAAGTTGGGTACACACTAACAGTTTTTGGGTCGAACCAAAAAGAAAACCTGACAGCTATGGTAAGAGCCACGTTAGTACAGCAATCTGCAATCTCCCCCGCTGAGCTGTTGTGTTGTGAACAGGGGAAGGCCCCCCACCAGAACACTTTGGTCAGCTGCTCATTTTGCAGCATGCTTGGCCGGCTTCTATCTGACCGACTGACATACACACAGGCTGAATGTCAGACGTTTTTTATTGAACCAGCCGATGTCCCTCGACATTTGGCCTGTGTGTAAAGGGCTTTACTCTGTTTAGAATCTCTCTGCTAATGAATTCCCATGGAGTCCTAATCCCTACCTGTTATTACTGAGGGAAATACAAGTGGTTGTTTTGACATGCTGAAAAGACTAGGTCTGCACTAAACACATGCTTTCTGCAGAACCTCAAAAAAAAAAAAAAAATACGATAGCAACGTGATAATAATGTAAGAGATCCGGAGAACGCAGTAGGATTCTGAAATAAAGTTTGTTAATGTTTTAAAAAAAAATAAAATGACAGTCCACTCATTTTTATACCATTACAATATTTAAATAGTTTTCTCCCCGTGTTTGCTTACGTTCTATTATTTAAAAAGTCAAGATTTAATTATAGTCCTTGGTTCTCTGTCTTCCACTTCAAATCCTATTTGAAGTGGAACTTCGGGATAAGCAAATATTGTCTGAATACATTCATAATGTAAAAATGTTGGCGTGCTTTGTGTATTTCACAGATTTGTGCAGTAACCCAATGTGAAAATGACCTTGGTGCAGGAGCTTCCTGTAATACAGACCGGTCACTGCTGCTCTCTCTACTTGTGCAGGGTGACCGGTCTGGACTCCGCCTCCTCCTGTAGTTTTCTTTAGTAAGTGAAGCTTGCTGGGCCCCTCCCACAGGACATGACAACGTCACTACTACTTTTACAAGGTATTATCTGGGTATGTAAAAGGTATTTAATGCATACAAAGTCGATTTATATGCTTTGTAGCTATTGGAGAATATAATAATGAAAGTTTTTGTACCCAGCGTTCAGCTTTAAAGGGCAAGTTCACCTTTGCAGAAAAATCTGTAAGGTGAACTTACACAGGACCCCCCTCCTCACCCCCCAGTCCAGCTGACCTGCAGCGCGGCAATCTCCCATTCTGAGCCCCGGTACAGCCGCCTCACGGCTCCGGGGGTTAGAAATCCTCTGAGCTTAATCTCCTAAACGTACCCAGTCAGGAAGTACGTTTAGGAGCATTCTAATTGGTCAGTGCAGACCAATCAGAACCCGTGTAGCTCGTCCTCTCGGCGAGGAAGAAATTAGTGAACGCCGAGGGGATTTCTAAGCCCTGGACCCCTGTGGTGGCTATACCAGGGCTCAAAATGGGAGATCGTCATGCTCCAGGTCAGTGGGACTGGGGTGAGGAGGGGGTCCTGTGTAAGTCCACGTTACAGATTTTTTTGTAAAGGTGAATTTACACTTTAAGCAGACATGGCTATGAATAACCAGGATCTGTAAAACATGTCTAGGCAGCTTGGCTGGTAAAATAGGAACCATTCCCTTTAAGGTTTTTATATGCAGACAACGATTCAGTGAAAATGAGAGCCAGGGATTCACACTGATTAACTGAGAAGAGAGCATGACACATGCTTTTGTGAAAAGTAATACCAGAGGCTGCAGTTTTGGAGCTGGAAATGGAATTTGTCTAGTCTTTAGTAAGCTTGCCTATAGAATCATTCAAAGTATACTAAAAGAGCGGAGGAGTAAAATACATTCACTTACTATGTCCAGCTATTCAGAAAAACTACCGTCTAAAAGTACAGATTTCACAGACACTACTTTGCTGTATTATTAAAAGGGCCATTCCCACTAGGGCAATATAGAAGCATCAAGAAAATATGAAGAGAAATACTTTAGGAAGAATATGACAGAGAAAAGACATTCTAGTTTTAGGTCAGCATTCACAAGTGCCGAATCTGAATTGGGATTAGTATGTATGACACTATTATTATTATACAGGATTTATATTGTACCAACAGTTTACATAGCGCTTTACAACTTGGGGGTAGACAGTACAAATACAATACACTTTAATACAGTAGGAATCAGAGGGCCCTGCTCCTTAGAGCTTACAATCTAAGAGGGAAGGTCAAGAGATACAAGAGAAAACTGTGGGCGATGTACAGATAATATATGTATTTTCAGAGATACTATTGGTCATGGGACTTTGAATGAGGCGTGTCACAAATGAAAACGTAACAATGTAAATCGCAAAGCTAAACATTCCATTATCTCAAGGTACAAAATACAACTGGTATAAGAACAGATCCCAAAAAGGCCATTCTAAGCTGACACATGATAAATAACAAATAAAGCTTAATTCATAGAGATAAATACATAATGATGTTTGCAACCATAGGTACAGGATGAGTGCTCCTTATGGAAATCAAAAGATTGAGGGCCTTATGTGAACTATTGTCCACTCATTTCTATTGCCACAAATAGATATAGTAGATATACATGAAAAATAGTGTATTGGAAAAAAAGCAACCTAGGTTTAAAAAAAAAAAAGGCCAAGGAACCCCACATTCACATGCCAGCTCAGAAAGCTGGCCCAGCCACTGGTTAGGGGAAACGGAGGATGCCGGATACAATGCTAGGTCCGGGGCTGAGGCAGGGGGCCCCCCACTCAAAGGAAGGGTGCAGCGAAGCAACAAACCAGATAATCATTATGTCATAATGAGGGGAAGGTGGGAGGACACACCCGATCCACACTGAATCTAAAAATATAAATGTACACATATAAAAAATGTAATGAGTAAATGTGACAAAGTGTTTGTATCTGAAAATGTGTCCTTCCCCAAGTGAATAAATCCAAAGTGAAAAAATAACCCATTGCATAAATATGAGATACCGTGGGTGATAACCCCTGAAATGGGTGTATAATAGTAAAATCGGCAATGTAAAAAACAGGAGTGAACAAGTGCCCAATAATAAATGCAAAGAGGGGAAAAATATATAAATAAATAAATAAATATATGAGCAAAAAATACTACAACAAAAACTTACTGGTGTAGGGTGATTGAGTAAACAAAAATCAAAGTGTCTCTGCAGTGGAGACATGGGAATTGAAATGCTGGACGCTATAAAAACACCCAAATGGTGAACAGGTCTCCGCCAACGTCATGCAAGCACCAATGGGAATAAAGGAAGGCAGAATGGTAAATCACAAAACCCGAGCCAACACCGGAAGTGAGGCCACCGCTGCCCTAACCCCGGCGCTAGATGAAAGAACAAAATGCCCTTGCATTGCGGCGTCAAAAGGTGCCACGAGCAGGGTGTGTGCGTGATGCTGATGCGTGGGAGGACACCCCCTGCCCTCATCCAGAGATAGGGATGGAGAGGGGAGCTACTGCCAGGAATCGCAGCCCCGGAAACCAACAGAGGATGGCACCCTCCGCCCCCTGGATGAATTAGAGCTGGTAAATGTTAAACCAAAAAATGGCCAACCATGAAATGTTGTGATAGGATATAATGAGAAATGAAATCATAACTGTTCATATAAATACATTTAAAAAGTAAATATGCAAAATAAAACAATGCCAAGCTGCTGCTAACAAAGAAAACAGAATATTGGCATGCATTAAAAAGGGGATCAACTCCAGATATAAAATGATAATTCTCCCACTCTACAAGACTCTGGTCCGGCTGCACCTGGAGTATGCTGCCCAGCTCTGGGCACCAGTCCTCAGGAAGGATGTACTGGAAATGGAGCGAGTACAAAGAAGGGCAACAAAGCTAATAAAGGGTCTGGAGGATATTAGCTATGGAGGAAAGGTTGTGAGCAGTGAACAAATTCTCTCTGGAGAAGAGACGCTTAAGAGGGGATATGATTTCAATATACAAATACCATACTGGTGACCCCACAATAGGGATAAAACTTTTTCGCAAAGAGGTTTAACCTTAAACTACGTAGAGGGTTCTTTACTGTAAGAGCGGCAAGGATGTGGAATTCCCTTCCACAGGTGGTGGTCTCAGCAGGGGGGCATCAATAGTTTCAAGAAACTATTAGATAAGCACCTGAACGAACGCAACATACAGGGATATACAATGTAATACTGACATATAATCACACACATCGGTTGGACTTGATGGACTTGTGTCTGTTTTCAACCTCACCTACTATGTAACTATGTAAAATAAAAATAGTGGTATGTCAGATCACAAGAGACCGGGGTGTCTTCCACCCAAATATTGAACATATAAAAACAGAGTGTGACCTGACAGCCACTGTGGCAAGCCTCTATCCCTAATTACATGTATTTGCAGAGAGGAATTGGTCATGGGACTTTGAATACCTGAATATAGAGTATAGAATCAGACTGCCTGAACCTGCTCCTGCTAGGTCATATCAAGCCCAGGACATCCTTTAAGATCTACTTACATCCAAGTCTCTTTATGTCCACACAAAAGGAAAAAAACAAAACCAAGCATTTGCATCCTTCTCTGTTTACATCCATTCCATTTAAGTCAGTTTTTAGGCAATAAACATATTTTTAGTTTATACTATTGTCCACCTAGGACTATTTTCCTTACAAATAAAAAAAAAACGGCCTTGAGAAAAAAAATGGATGAATACTGATGTAAACTGAACTAAAATAAAGATGAATGTACAAACTAATGTTAACCGATAAAGCAAAAAAAAAAAAAAAAAAAAAGACGTGAAGACTGAATCCTTTTACATAATTTTTTTTGGCAGAACTGATAACACTGAAAAGACTCCAAGAGCCCTTTCACACTGGGGCCACTCCTCGTTAGTGGTAAAGCGCCAGTAAAAGGCGCTTTACTGTCGTTTTGGCAGCGTTATTCGGCTGCTAGCGGGGCACTTTTAACCCCCACTAGCGGCCAAAGAAAGGGTTAAAAGAGCCTGAAAAGTGCCGCTGCCGAATCGATTTTCAGGCGCTTTGGCAGCGCTGCCCACTCATTTCAATTGCAGGGGCAGTGGAGGAGCGATGTATACAGAAAAATCCAGAAAACCGCATTTCAAAAAAGTTATAAATTGATTTGCATTTTAATGTGTGAAATAAGTATTTGACCCCTTCGCAAAACATGACTTGGTACTTGGTGGCAAAACCCTTGTTGGCAATCACAGAGGTCAGACGTTTCTTGTAGTTGGCTCTCCAAGAAATTAAGGTTTTGAGGCTGATGTTTGGTAGCTCGAACCTTCAGCTCCCTCCACATATTTTCTATGGGATTAAGGTCTGGAGACTGGCTAGGCCACCCCAGGACCTTAATGTGCTTCTTTTTGAGCCACTCCTTTGTTACCTTGGCTGTGTGTTTTGGGTCATTGTCATGCAGGAACACCCATCCACGACTCATTTTCAATGCCGTGGCTGAGGTTCTCATCCAAGATCTGACGGTACATGGCCTCGTCCATTGTCCCTTTGATGCAGTGAAGTTGTCCTGCCCCCTTAGCAGCAAAACACCTCCAAAGCATGTTTCCACCTCCATGTTTGACGGTGGAGATGGTGTTCTTGGGGTCATAGGCATCCTCCTCCTCCAAACACGGCAAGTTGAGTTGATGCCAAAGAGCTCAAATTTGGTCTCATCTGACCACAACACTTTCACCCATTCTCCTCTGAATCATTGAGAACTTCATTAGCAAACTTCAGATGGGCCTGTACATGTGCTTTCTTGAGCAGGGGGACCTTGCGGGCGCTGCAGGATTTTAGTCCTTCACGGCGCAGTGTGTTACCAATTGTTTTCTTGGCAACTATGGTCTCAGCTGCCTTGAGATCATTGACAAGATTCTCCCATGTAGTTCAGGGCTGATTCCTCACCATTCTCATGATCATTGAAACTCCACGAGGTGAGATCTTGCATGGAGCCCCAGACCAAGAGAGATTGACAGTTATTTTGTGTTACTTCCACTTGCAAATAATCGGACCAACTGTTGTCCCCCTCTCACCAAGCTGCTTGGCGATGGTCTTGTAGCCCATTCCAGCCTTGTTTAGGTCTATAATCTTACCCCCGACATCCTTGTCAGCTCTTTGGTCTTGGCCATGGTGGAGAGATTGGAATCTGATTGATTGCTTCAGTGGACAGGTGTCCTTTATACAGGTAACAAGCTGAGATTAGGAGCACTTCCTTTAGAAGAGTGCTCCTAATCTCAGCTCGTTACCTGTATAGAAGACACGTGGGAGCCAGAAATCTTGCTGATGGATAGGGGATCAAATACTACTTTCACTCATTAAAATGCAAATCAATTTATAACTTTTTTGAATTATTATTATTTGATTTATAAAATTATAGACGGATCATTTCTTTGTCAGTGGGTAAACGTACAAAATCAGAAGGGGGATCAAATTTTTTCCCCTCACTGAAAGTACAGCAGAGAAGTTATTTTACCTTTTCATTTATTTTTCTGAAAAGGGGTACAAACATATTTAATATTAGGAGGGGCGAGTGAGCAAAGCACTGGTTGGCTTTAAAAATATTCGGGAAAACAAATGAAAAAAAAAAAAACAGGATTGCATCATTACTGAATCGCATGTGTTCAATATTAAATTACAGAAAAAGTGAGCATTTGGCTTGCTTTGCTTTTAACACAAATGCATCTCAATAGGACCTGCAGTGTCTAGATAAAACGTAAAGCAAGTCAAATGCAGCCTGAGAAGTGTCATCCACACTACACCACTGAGCGAAATGTTTGATGTGTGTGTTCAAACACAGGAAAGAACAGTCCTGTACACAAGTCCTAGAAATGCAGGCCACAGACAAGGCGAGCCCTTGCTGCAGCTTCTAGCACATTGTTTACATGTGCTCTTTGTGAGCTGGCTGAGCACAGTACTACACCTCCTCTGGTGATCTCTATAGGCATCTAAGAGTTCATGAACTAATGTACTGACAGCCCACAGTGTATGCTCAGTACTGCCATCAGAGAGAACCATGGAAGAAAAAATAATGTTACAAGCTAGCAGCAAGGTCTGTCTGGTTTTAACTCTGCACTGTCATTGCAAGCACTGGGACAGAGATGACAATGGCATGATTGAAGGCCAATGAGGGCTGAGGTAGGAGCAAAGGGGAACCCTACTCATTTTTATATATTAATTTAAAAAAATTGCATTTTTTTTATAATACACCTTTTGATTGCATTAGCGAGCTGAATGTCATTTAGTTCAGTTTTACATCTACTTTGAGTAGCACAAGCATTATTAAAAGGCATATTATCTGCCTTAAAGTGGTTGTAAACCTTAGACATGAAATATGCGCAAAGCATATCCCTCTAGTGTGTACTTGTCTCAATTAAAAGCACTAAGTGTCATTTCTGTCTGCTGTTTCGCTCTGTTGCTATCAGAATGACATCACTTCTGATCATTTTTCCTGACACTAAGAGAGAAATGGTGACAGGGGAGGGAACTCTAGCTGATTGACAACCTCAGGGGTGTGTCCCTTCCTTTCAATCAGCTATCAGAGCTCTCCTCACTGAGCTCTGCTGAGTAACTTCAGCTCCTTGCCCCCTTTTTTTTCTGATAGCTCAGACAAGCTTAAAGAGGAGCTCCAACTTAAAAAAAATTATTAAAAGCCAGCAGCTACAAATACTGCAGCTGCTGACTTTTGCTAAATGGACACTTACCTGTCCTGGGTGCCCCACAATGTCGGCAGCAGATGACGAGCAATCGCTCGTCTCTCGGCTGCCCCCGCCGCCATCCTCTGAGGGAATCAGGAAGTGAATCGTTGCGGCTTCACTGCCCGGTTCCCTACTGTGCATGCGCGAGTCGCGCCGCTCGTATTCACTGGTCCCCGTTGTGTACTGGGAACTGTGTGTTTCCCAGAACACAATGGGGGGGGGGGGGGGGGGCGTAAGTGATGTATCTGCGGATATCTATGCCCGGAAGTGGGTGCAGATACCTGTATTATACAGGTATCTGAACCCCCTTCCCCCTGAAAGGTGCCAATTGTGGCACCGGAGGGGGGAGGAATTTAATGAGCAAAAGTTCCACTTAAGGGTGAAGCTCCGCTTTAATTCAGCACTTTGAACTGATGTAGAGAAAAGGAGACCGCAGATAAACAGGTAAAACTTATGTAGAAGGTTTGTTTCATCTGTGTATTATCTGAGAATAGTCCCTTCACTGTGTGTATGCAAGGGTTTAGAACCATTTTAATGCTTATTTCAACTTTTCCCAAATCGGGATTATGGCGACTTAATATTTGTTACATGTTCCCTTTCACAGACCAGAACAAAAAAAAAAAAAAGAAGGTTATATAAAAAGTGCTACTTACATTTTTACTAGCTCTTTTCTGAAAACTCCAAAGACTGGAGTTTTTTTTCCTAGTATGGAGTCTGGAGAGTTGAGATCATAATTAAAGGAGAAGTATAGCGAAAGCTGGTTTTGCTGTGCAATTCGTTTTGCATTCCTGTGACCCATTTTCAGCAGAGAGCAGGATGAAGTCCTCGCTCTGCCGTCACCGATATCAGTCCGATGTCATCCTAACAATGGAAGTCTGCATCCAACAGGTTCCTGGACTGATACCCATCTCAGCCTCCCAGCGACCTGCCGAGAGCCTGAGATGATTGCTCCGCCTTCTCCACAGCCCTCCAATGAGCGAGGAGGAGCAGACTGACATTCTACAGCTCACGGAGCTGTGAAAACCGAGCAATCGGAGGTGTTCAATTGCTCGGTTTACAGTGTAGAGGTGTCGGGGGACAGATGCAGCATTGGACCAATCCTGCATCCACCTAGATAAGTATGAATCTACAATAAAAATAAAAAATTCCCTTACTTCTCTTTTAACCCTGTCTGTACTGTGCTGGCAGATCTCCTTGTCAGTTGTAAACTAGAGTTGGTCATTTTTTCATCATCAGATTTCAGGGCTGGATTCTGCATTTTATGTTAGAGGGGGAAACTCAACCTGCCCCTCTTTATCAGTGGGGAAAGATTTGAGTTACCGTATTTCTCATTTTCAATTTAGAATAGTTTGCAGTCTGCTCAGAGGCCTGCTTTAAGAAACACAAAAGATAAGGAGTGCTTTTAGGTCTGCTGTGTGAATGGGAACACAAACATACGGTTTTCCAAAATTTTTCTGGAACTGAAAAGCACTATACTGGTGTAAACTATACCATTGGAATCCATATAGCCTACTTTCCATGCTTTTTTGATGCAGATAAAAAGCACTGCATGTGCTGTGAATGGGGGTCCTAAGGCATGTTTATTGCATTACATCTGTGTGCATGCGCTACTTTACGCAAATAGTGGCACATAGCATAGTGTACAGCCGCTTCGCACATTTGCATCTAAGGGCAGCTGCAAACGGCTCTAGGACATCAGAAAAACAATGTCCTTACACTGCATGGGCAAATACGCCTATCTGCAAGTAGTCTTATGTGAAAACCTTTTATTTTGGACAGAAAAGACTACATACAGTAAATTACAATTTCTCATCTAAATTGTTTATTCATCAATATGTATCAATTTGAGGGTCCTTCCTTGCACATGGCACTGATTTATGAATAGTGGGGTCTTCCTGGCACAAATGTCCCTCTGCAAAAAACACAAGTATGGTCTGTATAGTGCCCACATCTATGCATATAAAAATCCTAGTTCCCTAAATGCCAAATACTGAAACTATATTATCTACCATTCAAGTTTTTCACACATTTGCGTAGATTTTTTTTTTTTTTTTTACTGATCCAAATTTCAGCACTAGTTTATGGATATTCACAAGCCTGTCTACAAACCAATTAAAATTGGCTACTTTCAAATCAGTAAAAAAAGAAAAACTCCCGAATGCCTAAATACATGCCATAATTCGCATCCATGTCCAAGAGCCCTTAAAAGAAACAGCAGAGTTTACTTCCTCTTTTTTTTACCTGCAAAGTAAAAGGCATAATGTGCTAGTATGCATCGCATACTAGCACATTATGTGACACTTACCTGCAAATGAAGCCCTTGTTGTCCCAAGTGCAGGCCACATCCATCTTTGTCTTTCTTCTGGGTCTCTGTGACTGGCCGGAGCCACGTAACGTCACTCACATGCATGTGTGCGGGAGCCTCCAGTCACAGCACAGGGCTCTGAAGAAACTGCACCAGTGGCCATTCCTTCAGAGCGCCTGTGCCGATGATGTAACCAGCGCAGTATACAGTAAATATCTCCTAAACAGTGAAAGTTTTTAAAGTCTTTAAAGTGACTCTAAAGGAAAGGATTTACAAAAAAAACAAAAACATGTCATACTTACCTGCTCTGTGTAATGGTTTTACACAGAGCAGCCCCAATCCTCTTTTTTGGATCCCCCGCTAGTGGCCCTGACCCCTTCCTTCTGCCGAGTGCCCCCCAATAGCAAGCCTTTTGCTATGGGGCACTCGAGCAGACTTGCTCCTGAGCCAAGCTCTGTGTGTCTATTAACACACAGAGTGTGGCTCGGCCCTGCTCCCTCCTCATTGGCTCACTGGCTGTGATGGACAATAGCGGGAGCCAATGGTTCTTGCTGCTGCTGTGTGAGCCAATGAGGGGGGGGAGAGAGAGCGAGAAGAGAGCGAGAGAGAGAGCGAGCAAGAGGAGAGCGAGCGAGAGCAAGAGGAGAGCGAGAGAGAGAGGAGAGCGGAGAGCGAGGAGAGCGAGAGAGAGAGAGAGAGAGAGAGCGAGAGAGAGAGGAGAGCGAGAGAGCGAGAGAGGAGAGCGAGAGAGAGAGCGAGAGAGAGAGGAGAGCGAGAGAGCGAGAGAGCGAGAGAGGAGAGAGAGAGAGCGAGAGAGGAGAGAGAGAGAGCGAGAGAGGAGAGCGAGAGAGGAGAGCGAGAGAGCGAGAGAGAGGAGAGCGAGAGAGCGAGAGAGGAGAGCGAGAGAGCGAGAGAGGAGAGCGAGAGACACCGGTGAGAGCTGCTGCCCTGGTGCACATCACTGGATTGAGATGGGGCTTAGGTAAGTATAAGGGAGAGGTGGGAGGGGCAAGCTGCACCCATTCTCTGCATTAGCCCTGGCTCACACCAGTGCGGCTTTAAAATCATTCTACTTCAGCGGGAATTAAAAGTCGCAGATCAGTGCGATTTGCACCTGCAATTTCATTGCGGCTTACGACTTTGTTTAACAGAAGTCTATGAAAAAGTCGTAATGAAATTGGCAAAAAGTAATGCATGAACAGGAGTCCCTGCAATTTGCCGGCAATGGGGTGCGACTTTTCCTGCGATTTGGAACTGTCAAATCAAATGACAAATTGCACCGGTGAAAACTTTAGCCATTCTTATGATATTGGCTCCATTCACATAGAGGACCTTTTACGTGTCTGTTGGTCTACAAGAGCAATACTGGAGGAATGATCCAGCCATACCTGTGCTCACAACTATGTCAAAGTGATGAGAACCTTTGTAAGCAAAGTAACACTCAACAAGCAGGGACACGTGAACAAGCATCTCTGCTTAGGTATTGAACAAAGACCTAAAACCTCCTCTGGCACGGCAAATACATTTCCTACATATCGGACCAGGTAAACAAGTATCAACTTGGATGGGTAATGTGCAGAATAGAAGGCATGTGTCATTACGTGTGTCAAAGGAATGAAAAGAACCTTCGTTGTTTGTGGTGATGATAATTAGAGGCATGCTAGGATCTGTGGAAGTGTCATTTACAAAGGAAAAATGCTCAAAACAGCACAACGCGGGGCATGAAATCGGTGAAGTTGATCCTTTAATTTTCTTTTCTGCAGTGGCTGCAGAATACAGTGATAGTAGCATTATATTATAGTATGGCACAGGCTCCATTCTGCCGGCTTGCTGAGCAAAACTATTTTCCTGAAAATCTCTAGCTATCCTTTTCTAGAAGGTGAAACACAAGTCAATCCACATAAAACAAGTTAGTAGCATTCCCAATTATGTATGTAGATATTGAAAACATGGCTTTTTCTAGGTCTTTGTGTGTAGCCGAGTGCTGTACACGATCACACTATTCAGGCTGGGAAGTGTGTCCTTCGCCAGTACTTAGCAACACCGTATCAATCAATCCTGTTCATTGGTAAAAATTCTTAGACATAAAGCCATCTCCATTGTCTAGACTGGAAACGCAACGTTAAAAATTGACAATAGCTATAAATTTGCATTTATTGCAGTCATATTTGCAATTATTATAACTCCGTGTTGGCTGTATGCTTTACATATTGGACTCACTGGCTGGCATTTAAAGTGTTACTAAACCAACAACAGTAAAATCAGTCTGTATATGCAGTAAAGCATGCTTGTTATACTCACTGTGGAACCTAAGGGGTTAATCCTCTGCATTGTGTAAAAAGGTTGTTTGATCCGGTCTTCTATGATCCCCCCTTCTTTCACTGTCCCGAATCCATCTCCTGATAGAACAGAGCCTTGGGGGCAAGCTGCACATGCTCAGTTTAGTGTGTATTGCAAGTTTTTTTTTTTTTTCCTTGGGAGAGTGTATGATCAGCACAGGGCAAATCGGCACTGTCCAGACAGAGGGTCAGGGGTCCTGCAACCTCATAGGTCAATCAGGGGAGAATGAAAACTCCTCCTACAAGCTTTAAAGCGGTAGTAAAATGCTAGCTTTTTTATGCAAACCTGCAAGGCAATGTCATAATGTGCTCGTATGCATCGCATACGAGCACATTATGTGAAACTTACCTTAAAGCGAAGCCCTCAAGCAGCAGGCTTCCATCTTCACTCGCTCCTCCTTCCAGATTGGCGGGCTCTGGTCATTTGATTGGATGTCACTCCTGCACATGGGCGCGGGAGCCTCTGTTCATGGCACAGGGCTCTGAAGGAATGGCATGGGCTGGTTTGTTAATATTTTTTTTTTTGTATTTTTATTAAAGGTTTTATGGATTACAAATAAAGCACACCTTGCACATAAAAAGCCATAAAAAAAATCAAACAAAAAATGTCATGAAAGCAGACAGGTTGAATACAAATATATAACAAGGTCGTGATCTACTCATGAAGAACAAACTAAAGGCAACAACAGGTAAACACTTGAGTACAGAAAAATATACACCATGGGGTCATAGAATATTAAGCTGCGTATTGTGACGTTCATTAATATTTTTACACCTTTAACATATATTTACACATTTCACATGAATGAATGATTCGTATAGCGCTGCAAATGCGAACTGAATCGCCTCAAGGCGATTGAAGACATTGAAAAAAGGCGCAAAAAAAAATTTGTAAATAACTTTTCAATGCTTTGTACCATTGCAGACAACTGAAGTGTAAACAAAACATCTGTGGTAGGTATTAGTAACTGGCATTCATGAGTACTACAAAAAAAAAAAAAAATACAAAAAAAAAAATAAAATAAAAAATTATTGTATTGGTGCACCCCTATAAATTAACATGTGACCCTTTACACGTCTCTCTGGGTTGAAGCCACAAACAGATACAATAGCCGCTAAGGGACTGACTAGTAACCTGATCACTGGATCTCCAGCTTTGCCAAGCTCCATTTCCAATACATGTACTAAAGTAGAGTCCAGCATTACAGCAACAAGAAAACTTGTAAGCATTTCATACTGCCCCACTTAGGCATCCAGTAAGTTGTACGCTTATCTACTGGTTGAGCAAATCCAAATCTGTGCTACTCTTGATGGATCCTAAGCACAGGTATATCATGAGGAAATCCAGCAAACAAAGTAATGTTTTCTGTAGATAGAACTGTCATCTACCATCCTCCAAACTCCATGAATTTAGCTCAGATTACCAACATCTGGACAACACCTCACCAATCTTTACTTGGCCAGACCCATTAGAGATCCAAGAACTGGGACTAAACCAAAAAAGGGACATCTCACAGCTTCGACTAAATCAGACTAATCTTCCACTGGCAATGGACTAAAGGTGCGATATACACAACAGAAGAGTCCCGGATAGTTCATGAACACATCAAAATAATCTGTCCATAGAAGTCGGAGACTGAAACTCTACTATTTCTTTTATATGTTAAATCAGGGAGGAGTAGAATAGCGCGATATAAGCGGTTCCAGAAGTCGGCTTTATTTGAAGTCAGTCATTTCTCTCTTTAACAGAAGCCAAACAAATGCTCAGATGTTTAAAGATTCATACTGACTGTCTAAACCTTCTGTTCTGGAAAAACAGTTGTGGTTTTGAACAAAAATTCTGCGGTCACAGGGCACACGCAAATACAAAGAATATGTGAAATGCTGCTGGCTCCAGCTACATGCAGACAAATTAGCCTCCCCAGAATACAGCAGGATGGACTTTTAAAGGGAAATGTCAATCCTAGGCGAATGTACATACATAGCAGCAACATATTCCATTCAGCGACATTATGAATGGCACACATTTCCCATTAGGCTTATACTTGAAACTTAAAGCTGCAAACCACTGTTAGTGTTCAGATCACGGATTTGGAATCCCTCCTGAGATCTTATGTTCAAAGACCATTTGCCCCTATACAAGACTCTGCAAGAGGCCATGTCGCAGGGGTTACGTAAATGTAGAGAGAAGCAGATGATGGACATTCTGGGTTTGGACAGTGATGGCCGGGACAATATCTGAGATTATTCTTTTCAACATTTAGTTTTCACAATGAACATGCTAGTTTAAGATGGTTTATTGCTGTTATCTCACATCAATAAAGCCTGGTACTCACTTTAATTTTCTTTCCGCTCAACCCAGCGAGCAGAACGAGAAAACAACTGGGGAGCTCGTTGTACCAACTATGCAATGTTAGTATATTGATCTCCCCGCTGTGCTCTTGTGTTCTGACAGGGGGATTGCCAGACTGCATTCCCCCCTGCCACAACACACTGACAGTACTGATTAGATGCCAATCAGATGCTAGTTTTCCAGCATGCCTGTTCAGCCACCTTTGGTTGGAAAAGCCGATGTACACACAGGCTGATTGTCGGGCAGTTTCTGTTGAACCGACCGATACCAGCGATATTTGGC
Organism: Lithobates sylvaticus; assembly: GCA_028564925.1. Classification (NCBI taxonomy): domain Eukaryota; kingdom Metazoa; phylum Chordata; class Amphibia; order Anura; family Ranidae; genus Lithobates; species Lithobates sylvaticus. Next base: position 337,300,231 of record CM053026.1, on the reverse strand, counting down.
CCATGTCTACCAGGCTTAAAGTAGAAGTATGAGATTGGATTTTTTTGGTGAACTGAACGATTAAACACTGCAGATCACTCGGTTCTTACAGCTCCGTGAACAGAGAGATGGTAACTGTCCGTCACCGGCTCTCTGCTCTGTCCCCACACGCTCAATGAAGCGCTGGGCTGTGGAGGAGGTGGGAGCGGCCAGATCAGGCGCTCCGCAGCTTGCTGAGAGGATGAGCCAGGTTCTGATCCAGGCCATATGGTCACGACGTCAGTCCGATGTCTGCTTAAAACTGGTCACAGGAGTGCAAAATGAACTGCACTTCTGTGATCCATAGGAGAAGTACAGCCTAACAAGCTTTGGCTGTACTTTTCCTTTAAAGGTGAGGAGATTTTCAACTGATAATTCTACTAGGTGCTGGCTGTGCTCTTGTCCAAATGTGGACTTCCTTCCCCTTTTCTTGGTTCTGGTCCCAGGTTTTACATTTTATTGTAGCTGTAGCTAATAGTCAGATACCCCAATTTTTTGTGTTGGGTCTTGTGGAACTTTTGGCTCGCAGGAAAGTTATAAGGATATTGGCTTGGTATCTTGTATTCATTTTAGAAAAGCATTTGTACTTCTTTGGAAATCCTCTGCCTCACTGAACCTCGGTAGGTGGAAGATGCTTAGTAATTTTGCTCTCCCATCTTATAAGGCTTCCTACAACAGCTGGAGATGTCCCACCAAATTTCCAACCTTGACAAAGTTTGGTCTCTGTGGGTGGAAAATTCTAGCACAGTGACCCTAACCTGATGCCCTTCTTTTCCGATAGGTCGTGGCCTAACAGTTGTGTGCTTAGACCCCCCTTTCTTTATGGTGGCTGCTCACGCTCTGCTTGAGAGGCCCCTTTCTCGGGCAGTTTTGCCTACTTATTGGTTCCTCATCCTCTACTGTTGTGTTAGTGGGAACACAAACTGGGTCTAGACTATAAGATTCCTTCTTTACTTTTGAGCAACAAATGTACATATCCTCCCTGGAATTGTGATGTTAGTTCCTCTATTGGCAGCCTCGCACTGATGCACCACATTGTAGGAGTAAAATTCACTTTTGGTTTGACCAGTTATGGTTCTGTAAAACGGTCTTCTTTGTTTTGTATCAGTTGTACTCTAAAATACCAATAAAAAAAAAAAATAATAATAATTAAAACTTAAACCGGAAACCTAAAAAATCTCCCCTACGCCTACCTTGAGAGGGTTAACTGTTTGTTTTGGTTTAGGGAATTTGGAAAAGACCACTGCTCTAAAATACACCTGTAAACGACACAATGTGCATATACACATTAGATAACCTAAAGTTGCTTTCAGAGGTGTAAAACAAATGCCAGTTGGCACTTACAGCGCCAATTTTTCTGCCTGTGCGCACAAGACCTTAAAACAAACCTGCCTCGGAGCATTCACCATGATACCCAGTTACCCATGACCAGAAAATCCATTCTCTGTAAGCTTTACTTGGGTGGTAAAATAGGCGGCTTATCCACGTTTTACCACCCCACGACCACCAAGCCCTATGGCCAGCAGCAATGTTGGTAAGCAAGGCTGCAGGTCCTATAGCATACTCTGCCAAAATAGTCCTATTAGCAGAATTAAAAGCCAGCTGGGGCTCCTGGGTGCTGCAAGCACGAGTGTATTTTATGCTGTATGCCCATATGCCTACATTTACCTACGTGTGCATGAGCCCTTAATCCTAGGCATACTGTAAAGGGGATACAGGTGTGGATGTCTTTACATAGTTACATTACTATGTATGTATGTATGTATGTATGCATGCATGTATGTTCCATACCTGGCTGACCCCCATGGAAGACAAAAATTACTGTAGTAAGCACCAAAAAGTGTTCTCCGATTGGACGATAGCACAATATGACTAAACTAAGCTGCCAATTTAAGAACAGCAACAGTGCTGCAGTGATATTTCATGTTTACATGGATGGTATAAATGATTTTTTTTTTTTTAAAAGAGCTAGCACTGAATTTAAAAGGTGAACTCCAGGATAAGCACTTATTGTCTAAATATAAGAGGCATGCGTATCCTTACTTAAATATTGATGTGATTTGTGTTTTTCAAGGCCAGGATATCCAGTGAATCCCCAGAGGCAAATTTCATTTGCACACTACGTTCACCTCTGATGGCTGTAGATTCCCCCCGGATACATCTTTAGACGCCTTGATTTCTGACTGCAATGTGTTATGTGTAGATAAAATTATGGAAGTGTAGCGGAGTGCGCATTATATAACCATACTTAAGGCAGTATTAACCCCAAAAACAAACATTCATTGGACTGCAGCTTACCATTTCTTAGATGAGATGGCTGCATTCGTTTTCTCTTTTTGCATTGCCTTTTTCTATTTCTATCTGGTGATCCAGCCAAAAGAACAACCCCCCAAGCAGTATCAGTTACAGAGATAGAACAAACCATCTACCACTGACAGGGGTGCTTACATGGATTAGCTTTTATTTTATATAAAACCTTTAAGCTGGGTTCACACTTATGCAAATTGGATGTTCTCAATGAAGCCAGTTCATACAGCACCAGGGCGGCCGCAGACCACACTGGAAAAGGGTCCTGTGCATCTTTGGCTCCATTTCAGGTCTGAATTCAGGCAAAAATTCTAAAATTTGCAGCTGAAAAACAGGGGTCAGGTGCGTCCCTGTTCTAGATGTCCGTCTATAAAACTGACAGGTGGACCTGATCGTACAGCCCGTGGGAAAGGTGTGTACTGTGCGTATATGGGCAATATCTCGCTAGATTGGAGGGGGGTTTTGGGGGAAGAACATCAGAACTGTGCCTTTGATCATTCCTTACTCTATCAATTTCTAAAGATAAGGAAATAAAAAAAATAAAACGTTTGGGGCTTTAGGTTTAGCTTGTTCTTTAACCATTTCAAGACTTGTTCTTTAACCAATTACAGCGGCGGGGGGTGTTGAAGCACCTGATCAGAGCCATAGGCTCTAATAGGCTTCAAAATAGGGTGGACACAGAGTGCAGAGCATTGCTCCGCCCACACCGGTTTGTTAAAAAAGCAAATTAATATTTTGCTTTTCTAACACTGAACTGCCTCTCCGCCAATCAGGAAGCGCAGGGCGGATCGGCTCTGCTCAGGGACTGGCTGCCCGTGGGGCCACTGCCGATGCTGTGAGGGCAGCGGCGCCTGAAAAATAGATTGCTGCAGGGCCAGGCCGACATGCAACTGCGCATGCGCCAGCATGTTCCAAAGTCCGTACACACTCTGCAATTTTCAGAAAGCCGGGCGCATGCGCAGTGACACGATGGCGCAGAGCGTCGCCATTTTTAAAAGTAAAGCCTTCTTCCTACGTCCCCTCCGCAGCCTCTGACCTCCTGTCACCCCCTGCAGCCTCTGACATCCTGTCCCCCCCCCCCCCCCCCCTACAGCCTCTGACCTCCTGTCCGCCCTCCTCGCAGCCTTTGACCTCCTGTCCCCCCCCCTCGCAGCCTCTGACCTCTCCTGTTGCCCCCCCACCCCCCAGCAGCCTCTGACCTCTCCTGTTGCCCCCCCCCCCCCCACAGCAACCTCTGACCACTCCTGTTGCCCCCCCCCCCCCACAGCCTCTGACCTATCCTGTTGTCCCCTTACAAGCCTCTGACCTCCCCTGTACCATCCGCAGCCTCTGACCTCTCCTGTACCATCCGCAGCCTCTGACCTCTCCTGTACCATCCGCAGCCTCTGACCTCTCCTGTACCATCCGCAGCCTCTGACCTCTCCTGTACCATCCGCAGCCTCTGACCTCTCCTGTACCATCCGCAGCCTCTGACCATCTCTTGTCTTATATACCCGTCTGGAGAGGAGTCAAGAGTGGGAGTGCCGCCAGGATGGGGGCCATGGGAGAAGTCAGACATGTATGGACTGCGGAGAGAAAACTATGGGATAAAACCAGAGCCACCAAGCTGGAGCCGACTGACTGAGCCCTGCACGATGCACCTGAGAGGAGGTCAGTGACAGCACTGCCAGGCCAGTCTAGGGGGAGTCAATACAATATTGTAAGGGGGCACTGATATAAAGGTTTCCCCCTTATATCAGTAAACTTAATTATCTTAGTGTTTTCTTTCTCTGGTGACCAGAGTCCTCCCCACATTCCCAGAGTTCCCCTTTACATCATAGTCTGCAAGATTCCACCTTACAGTGCAAGGGGGAACTCTGATGTAAAGGGCAATGCTGCAGACCCTGATGTAAGTAGGGAGGCTCTTTGAGGACACTGATGTAAGGGGGGATTTCTGGGGACCCTGATGTGAGTGGGGGATCCGCACTCAGATATGTAACGATATATATATTATATACATGTCTGTTCTATATTGCTGTACTTATTCTTTGACTGTTTTGTTTAAAGGAGGGAGGATTGTATTGGGAGCACTGAAGTGTCAGGTGTGACTGTTTGGCAATGGCAAATGGTTTACATAGCTCACGGCATCACGGGTCAGGTAGAGGGCCCCTTAGCAGAATTTTGCTTAGGGCCCCAGGAAGGTCAGGATCGGCACTGGTCACTGCTGTGATTGGCTCTGTAACATGTGGATAAGAGATTTCCTCTCCAAATACGGAAAGGTTTCTTCACAGTAAGAGCTGTGAAAATGTGGACAGAGGTGGTTCTGGCCAACTCAGTAGATTGCTTTAAGAAAGGCCTGGATTCTTTCCTAAATGTACATAATATAACTGGGTACTAACATTTATAGGTAAAGTTGATCCGGGGAAAATTCGATTGCCTCGCTGGGTTTAGGAAGGAATTTTTTCCCTGCTGTAGCAAATTGGATCCTGCTTTTCTGGGGGGGGGGGGGGGGGGGGGTAGTTTGTTTCAGTAGTAAACAATGGCATAATGAATGACAACCTAGTTTACTACTGGTAATGTTATCGCTGTAGTTGGTGACAGTGATCACATAGCACCAGGGCCAACTAAGCCTTGTACCCTGATCTGTAATACTCAGAATGGCACTGGTTCTAAGCGGCTGACGTCCTCTGTTCAGAACACAGTAGGGCCCCGCCCAGCATGGGACCTGGAAGTAAGTGGAGATCACTGAAGTAGTGGACACAGCAGTCACAGATCCTGCCGCTGCGTGCCCCCGGGCACATTTCTAGGAGAACGTACAGGTACGTCTTCCCAGAACAACGCTAGTCCTGCCTGGCCGTTTCTCTGCAGTGACTGGGCGAGAAGAATTTCAGGTATGGATATTTTTTGCATAGTTCCATTGTTCCTGCTTATACCAATGTAATTATGTGTAGCGACCATAACCCCTAGGGGCGGCCTTGACTTTTCTGGGCACGGGTCAGGCTGCATTGGGCAGGGTCAGGCTGCATTGGGCACGGGTCAGGCTGCATTGGGCATGGGTCAGGCTGCATTGGGCATGGGCAGGCCACGCTGCATTGGGCAAAGGTGAGGCTGCATTGGGCACTGAACATGCTGCATTGGGCGCAGGCAGGTGAGGCTGCATTGGGCGCAGGCAGGTGAGGCTGCATTGGGCGCAGGCAGGTGAGGCTGCATTGGGCGCAGGCAGGTGAGGCTGCATTGGGTACGGGTGAGGCTGCATTGGGCACGGGTGAGGCTGCATTGGGCACGGGTGAGGCTGCATTGGGCACAGGCAGGCGAGGCTGCATTGGGCACAGGCAGGCGAGGCTGCATTGGGCACAGGCCACACTGCATTGGGCACGGTTGAGGCTGCATTGGGCACGGGTGAGGCTGTATTGGGCATGGGCAGGCCACACTGCATTGGGCACAGGTGAGGCTGCATTGGGCACTGAACATGCTGCATTGGGCGCATGCAGGTGAGGCTGCATTGGGCGCATGCAGGTGAGGCTGCATTGGGCGCATGCAGGTGAGGCTGCATTGGGCACAGGTGAGGCTGCATTGGGCACAGGCAGGTGAGGCTGCATTAGGCACGGGTGAGGCTGTATTGGGCATGTGCAGGCTACACTGCATTGGGCAAAGGTGAGGCTGTATTGGGCATGTGCAGGCTACACTGCATTGGGCAAAGGTGAGGCTGTATTGGGCATGTGCAGGCTACACTGCATTGGGCAAAGGTGAGGCTGCATTGGGCACTGAACATGCTGCATTGGGCACAGGCGGGTGAGGCTGCATTGGGCACTGAACATGCTGCATTGGGCACAGGCGGGTGAGGCGGCATTGGGCACGGGTCACGCGGCATTGGGCACGGGTCACGCGGCATTGGGCACGGGCAGGTGCGGCTGCATTGGGCACAGGTCACACTGCATTGGGCACAGGTGAGGCTGCATTGACCATAACCCCTAGGGGCGGCCTTGACTTTTCTGGGCTTACCAATTACCTCCTCGTAGCTCATCTTTCGTTGTCTAGGGGTTCCCAGGGTTAGTACCCAGTAACTTCAGAGCTGACACACAAAAGTCCTTTTGAGGATTTTTATTATGCGGGGGTAACTTCCAACAGTAACACAGTCTCAGGTGGGAATAGAGGGCACGGGTGATAAAACTCAGGCACTTTGAACTGCTGACATCCACTGAATGTCTCTAGTTAACCCAGAGAGTAGCCACTCGCAACTGGGTGCTTCACTGCCGGATAAACCTCTAGCCAGAGATCTAGCAGTCAGCACGTGATCCAAAAAACTTAGCAAAGTCTCTGCCACAGACTAGATTGTAACTGAAGATAGATAGGAACCTTTCTCACAGTACCTGAATCTCTCAGCCTTCTTGACGATACTGTGAGAAGTGTGGATTCTTTAGTGCCCATACAACTCAGCTCCCAGGCTCTTACTGAGCAGCCAGCTTCTTGGCCCTCCTACGAAGAGTCCTCCCCTGGTCACTTGTACGAGTTGCCGCGTCGATCCAATACCGAGAGCACACCGGGACGCTTTTGAATCCTCCTTCAGTTACTGGGCCTCGGTCTAGCCAGTTCCGAGACTCGGGAATGGAGGGATCCCCTCCCCAGACCATGAGGGCCTCTGGGGCTGGTCAGGGTGACCATGCTCGCAGGGACAGCCGACACTCCTGGGTCCGGGACCCCTCACAGGGCTGACTCGGACCGGAACCAGGAATCAAAGCAGCAACCGAACCCTGAACACGTGACTTCAGCACCTTAAATACCCCTTTCCAGACTACGCAGCGGGGCGAGATGTGCCCACTGATTAGCTCCGGGAAAGATTGGTACCTAACACTTCCAACCAGGCCTGGCTCTCAGCCCGTCACAGGTGCCTCACTGCACCTATGACCAGGCAGAACTTCAGTACAGCCCAGCCAAACTGATGTCAAAGTAAAACCTGTACAATTAACCCCCAGAATTCCCTTACAGTTCTGAGAAAAATTTAATTTACATATGTATAGCACACACTTTATAAAGTGTGGGCTCTACATATGTATATGTCACATCTGGTCAATGCCACTACTTCAGTGATCTCCACTTACCTCCAGGTCCCGTGCTGAGTGGCGCCCTGCTGCATTCTGAACAGAGGTCGTCAGCTGCTCAGAACCAGTGCAATTCAGAGAATGCGCTTTGCAGTTTCTGAATGAATGCAAAGTGTTTTCTGATGGACTTGATGTCTGCATGGAACACAGCGCAGATAGGCTGCATTCCATTTATTTCAAAGCATTCCCAATATTTATTACAACATATGCTTTTTGCTTCAGTGCTCTGTTTTTTCGGTCTCTGCCTTATTTTTCCAGCAGCAATGAATAAATCAGAAGTTTAAAAATAGTTAAAGCGACTCCCACAAATATAATGGTATATTTTAGCCACTGCTTGCTCCTTCCTGAAGCAGGCTTTATAAAAAGGGACTGTAGCTAATAGAGACATATTACAAGGGGCTCCCTATACACACACAGCTCATAACATTCTATTACTACTGATATAATAAGTACCATTAGCCCCAATTTACCCACATCATGTAGCAATTTAAAAGGCATTCCAGCCTGTATGATTATAACCTTACACCTAGCCTAGCAGTCATATCTTACATCCACACACATCCTTCACTCAGCGCTTAGAAAAAAGGCACAGTTACACGGCAATGGTGTTAAATGACAATTTTTACCCGCCTGTTACCCTCAAATTGCTAAAAGTCAACTCCTACAAAAACACAGGCTGCGGAGTATTTTTACGTCATTGTGGAGGTACATAAATATACTCACATGCGTTTCCTGCCTCTGCTATGAGAGGCTTCAGCAAGGGTTAATTTTCATGGCATACACTTTACAGAAGGGATTATTGGCCATATGAAAAAAAACTTTTATTCTTTCACCACGACATTACAGCGGATATAAGAAGCAGGTCTGAATTAGTGCTCATTCACATAGGTGTATATGAATATACCCATGCTAAGGGCTGTCTTCGCCTGTATGGGATGCAACTTCAATACCCCACAAGCCCTCAAACATAGCAACGCTTTATGCAAATACCCACTTGGTGCCCAAACAGCATCTCTGACGTGCCTTATGCATTACTCCAATATAACCATTGTGCCTCTTTTAGGCTCTGATTACACTTGTGGTTGTTGGGGATGGGGGCAGTAAAAATAAGCAGTTGAGCTGAGCAACCCCCTCCCCCCCTAGCTGCAAGGGTAGATGTACAGGGGTCTACACCTGACTTGGCAAAAATGATCCCCCTGTCAGAAATGGGGCTGCATTACAACCATCATGCAAGGGGTTAAAACAGGCAGTGAGGAGGTAACAACACCCCTGAAGAGTGATCCACTGTAGATTGTTCTTCAGAGTGGCAAGGCAAATGTAAACAAGCCCTAAACCCGAGCCACCCCCATCAAATCATTTCCTGCATCTATTACCTTTTGTACCACCACCCCCTCCCCCCCCTTTAGAATGTAAGCTCTACGAGCAGGGCCCTCATGTCCCTTCTGTATTAAACTGTACTGTAATTGTGCTGTCCCCACTATACATTATAAAGCGCTGCGTAAACTGTTGGCGCTATATAAATAGTGTATAATAATAATAAACCTGTAATGGGTAAAATGTATTGCATTGTATGAGGGGGCATGTCAAAATGTAGGTACCAAAATAGTACTTACCAAACAGGATTTTACCCACTTAAAGAGGAACTGTAGTCTGCTCACATCATTTGTAATAAAAACATCTTTGCCATTCTGAAGCTTCCCTCCAACCACTTTGCATATTATTTTATATATACTGTGATTCTGTACTTGCCAAATATACTGCAGAAATCTCCCTCCACTAAGTCTGGCTGCAGCCATTTTAACTGTTGGCAGCTGAAGCTGCTGCCTGTTCACTTCCTGGATTTACACAGACACACAGAGGCACACCTCCAGCTATGCAGCCCTCATTCCCTTCCTGGCAAACTCCCAGGAGAGTGAGAGAGAGAGAGAGAGCTGTGTATGATGTCATAAACCTAGGCTAATGACCAGACAAGAAACAGGAAGTGGGCTGTATAAGGCATTTAGTGGCAGAAAAAAAATGTTTAATATCCAAAGTTAAAACAATAAGGGCAGAAGATTCAATATATGGAAAGTGACTGAAGGTCCACTTTAAGGACCAGGTCTTTTCTGTCACTTTTTGTAATTACTTAGAACCCACAAACATATTTTTTAGCAGAAACCCTAGAGAATAGAAAGGTGATTATTGCAATTTTTTTTTATTTCACAAGGTATTTGCACAGCGGTTTTTCAAATGCATTTTTTTTTGTAAAAAATACACTTTAAAAAACGGGATTCCACCCTAAAGTGGAACTTCCGCTCATCGGAACCCCCCCCCCCCCCCCTCCGGTGTCACATTTGACACCTTTCAGGGGGAGGGGGTGCAGATACCTGTCTAAGACAGGTATTTGCACCCACTTCCGGGCATAGTCTATGCCTCTTCCTGTCCCGCCGCGCTGTCTGCTGGGACACACAAGGGTCCCAGAGACAGCGCGGAGCATTCCTATTGCATTGCACGACTCGCGTATGCGCAATAGGGAACCGGGAAGTGAAGCCGCAAGGCTTAATTTCCTGATTCCCATACCCAAGATGGCGGCGGCAGCATCCGAGCTTGCTGGTGAGAACGGTAAGCCCGACAAACCCCAGTGAGTAGTGGGAGGGTGGGGATGACCTCTCCCGCCGCTTCTAAAAGCGACCCATCGGCTAATTAGCTGCTCGGATTGCTTTTCTAAGAAAGAGAATCTCTGGCTGAGAAAAAAAAAAATACCGGGGTACCGGATAGCTTCAGCCATAACCCCAGTAAACCACTTCAAAGCCACAACGTATAAGTATTGCCGTCTTGGAGCAGTTATCACTGGTATAGTTCAGCTACATTATGGTGCCCACTATAAAGGTGAGAATATAAAAAATTGTGAGTGATCAATTTACTTTAGGATGCCGTAAGGCATTCTTCTGTATTGCCTTTATTTGTGCAGTGAAAATAAAAAACATTTAGGCCTCGTACACACTAGAGCAGGGGTGTCAAACTCCATTTCATCGTGGGCCGCATCAGCATTATGATTGTCCTCAAAAGGGGCGGTTGTATCTGTAAGATTAGATGTTCAGCGCATTCCCCTCCCCTTACATTAGATGTCAAGTCCCCCACTCTCCCTAACATCACAGTGCACCCACTTTCCTTATGCTGCCGCTGGGAAAAAGCTGGATCCATTGCTTGAAAGCAAAAAGTAAGGGTCTGGAGGAGGACCAGAGGAGGGCTGGAGCTCTCCTGGAGGTGCAGGAGAGGTGCAAGGGCCACATGAAATGGCCTGGAGGGCTGGATTCGGCCCGCGGGCCTTGTGTTTGACCTGGTGTTTTAGGTGCCCGGGAGGCACAGGTCATTGCAGGATGCTGTAATGCATAATTCATGTGTTACCCAAGTCCATGAACGCGAGTGCCAGGCCAAAATTGCATTAGGGGCACCCATTTATTTAAATTGGCTGCATGGTGCACTATAACACACAAAAGAAAGGTGCATGCTTCTTTTTTAACAACACAGCATCTATAACACATGTGGGTGCTATACCATGCATGAAACAAAAAGGTATATTGGGTTGCCATGCAGAATGAACAGCAACACAGTGCTCCAACATGCGTTTTGTTTCTTGTAAAAATGTGCATGTCACCACAACAGTGGAAATCCCACCTTATTTCTGACTGGCACAGTACAGTCCCCTATCACTGTTCCTATCAGACCCTGTGGGGAAGAGGAAGGGCTAATTGCAGGCCTCATTAATAGGATTAATGACAGGAAGTCAGCTGAGTGCAGGAAAATATTTCCCCCTCTGGACTGAAATGTTATCTCACATACTTTCACACAAACACAACAACAATGCTGTAATGATTAATGCACTATACTACTGGAGGGCAAGATGTAAATCTTCACTGGTTACAACCCTAGGCAAAGCTGGACAACGTAGCCTTGGAATTTAAAATACAGCCCAAGAAAGCGAGTAGAATCACACTGCTGCTAAAATGCCATTGCTTAGGCTTTAGTATTAAATGGTTACATGTCTCTTAAATGGTAGAGATGTAGCCGAGTCCCCATTTGCTGCTCACCATGCTCAGATGCACACACAGGCTGCAAACTCCTTTTCCTCCAATCCCCAGGGTTCCTGGACACACCCAGGGAAGAGAAGTTCCCCAGCAGCTCTTGATGGGGCAAGTGATCTGCAGCCAGGTGAGAGGCCCTCCGTTGTCAGATCCAGCATGTAGGCAATTAGGCTGGAACCTAATGGCATACAGCTTCTCAGAAGGACTCAGCTCTAGTGGGGAGCATCTCCCCAATTGATACCAGAGTACTCCAGTTCCAGTTGGGTGCCCCTCTTGTGTCCTCAGAAGTTGGATACCTCCAGCTGTTTGCCCATGTTACCAGAGCTAACCTGGACTTCACTGACAGGGATTCGGTCTATGAAGATAATCATAAGTACCTGTGTTTTGCAAAGTTTCCGGAAGTAGTGATTATCAGACTCCCTGTTATAAAGCCATATAGAAACTATGGGGTTGATTTACTTTAACTGGAGAGTGCAAATTCTGGTGCAGCTCTGCATAGAAACCAATCAGCTTTCAATTTTCTTTGTCAAAGCTTAAAGTGTTACTAAACCCAGGACCCTGCAGTCTCTATATCTGGTCCCCCACAGTACACAGAACATGGAAATGTAATTATTGTAGTAAATATAAAACTACTAAATACCTTTTCTCATCAGCAGTCTTGTGATTTCTATCAGTGCCGGGTTAAAGATTGTAGAAGGAATTTATTTTATTCTACTCGGACTGTCCTATGAGGATGCAGGACCCCTGACCCTCTGTCTGGACAGTGCTGATTGGCCCTGTGCTGATCACATGCACCCTCCCAAGAAAAGAAAAAAACTCCTTAGCAATACACACCAAACTGAGCATGTGTAGAGTGCCCCCAAGTCTCTGTAATATCAGGAGATGGATTGGAGACTGTAGAAGAAGAAGGGGAGGATCAGGGAAGACAGGATCAAACAGCCTTTATACACAATGTGGAGGATTAACCCCTTAGGTTCCACAGTGAATATAACAAGCATGCTTTACTGCATATACAGACTGATTGTACTGTGGTGGGTTTAGTAACACTTTAATTGAACAATCTGAAGTTAGAAGCTGATTGGCTACCATGCAGAGCTGTGCCAGATTTTGCACTCTGCAGCTTTAGTAAATCAACTCCTATGCTACGCAGCAGCATTTTACCCCGAGTCACAGAGGCATTGCTGTGAAGACTCCATGTTTGTGCAGCTTTCATAATCTGTTTTGTAATATTCTGCAATGCTTGCATGTTCTTTACCGTCCTGCACATGTTTTGTATTACTGATTCTAACTTTCCCCCGATCAGTAAAGTTACAGTTACTCCCTGTCAGACCATTCAGCCAATTACAGTATATATTAATATGAAATTAGTATCAAGTATTTGCTTTTAATATTGTCATTGTTTTAAATAAAAGGACAGACATTCCTGTAGTATATCGCTTTGGTCTATCAGATCACATTACTTATTCTTCACAGTTTCCCTGATGTTGCACTTGTAGCATTGTACATTTCCTAGTGGCTTGCCTTACAGTAGACAATGATCAACACCGATATCCAGCCCACGTAAATCCTCACCATGGAAATAGTGCAGCAAACAACGTTAAATATTAAAAACACTCTATAAGAAGAGGAGAAGGCTGGTTTCTCATGATGTTTGCTAATCTCCCAGGAAATAACTAAATCTCCAAAATAATCTAAGATTAATCACAGCATGTGGCTACAACTTCTGCTTTCGCCAGCACTACTATGGAGTTTACTCTCAGGACAAGGGCAATTAAACTATACGGAGCTGACATGTAAATACAAAAACTGTATATAAGATAGTCCTAGACATCAGAGATAATATCCACCCAACTTTGTGAAAAAAACATTAGCATCTCAGTCACAATCTTAAAGCCGAGTTCCACCCAAAAGTGGAAGTTCCTCTTTGGCATGTCATTTTTTTTGGGGGGGGGGGGGGGGGGGGTACCTAGTTTTGACAGGTACCCGCTCCCACTCGGGCAGCCTAGGCAACTCGGGCGGGAGTTCTCCTTTCCCCTCCCTCCCTGCAATGATCTGGGACACGTCATAGGTCCCAGAAGATTGCCTGACCATTGAGAAAGTGCAGCGCGACTCGTGAATGTGCAGTGCACACTCAGCTGTGAAGAGGCAAGCTGTCATAGCCAGGGGGCCACATTTGTAATGCTGGCACCGGGGAGAGGCGAGGGAGAGAACCAAGGGTTTGGGCAGCTGCATGGCTGGATCGTGGGATAGGCGAGTGTGTGTTTATTAAAAGTCAGCAGCTACACTTTGTAGCTGCTGACTTTTAATAAAACACAAAAACAATGACTGGAACTCCGCTGAATCTGAACACCACAAACCAAAAGCATGGAGCTGCAGCTCGGCTTGGGTGCCCCCATAGCAAGCCGCTTGCTGTGGGGCTCTCAACAGGAGGGAGGGGCCAGGAGCCTTGAAGAGGGACCTGAGAAGAAGAGGATCAGAGCTGCTCTGTGCAAATCAACTTTTACAAAGCAGGCAAGTATAACATGTTTGTTATTTTTAAAGGAAAAAAAGAAGAAGACTTTACAATCACTTGAAGTACTATAGATTTTTTTTTTATTAAAGTGAAACTCCACTTTTGTTGCGAAAAAAAGCATTCTCCTCTGGGTGATCTATGTGCATTATAGGGATTTGAACAAACTTGCAAATTCCTACCTTTTGTTATTCTGAAGAAATCCCTGTGTTTGTCTGTATTCATGTGGGAAAGCAAGTCTAATGGGAGTGGTTTCATAATTATCAATCAGCTACAGAAACTGCAGGGCTCTAATGGGAGGAAAGCTGCTGGGTCTGCATACCTTTAGACGTGATTTCCTATAGGGAGTAACTCACCAAAAATGACATTTTTGTTGCAGGGGATGCCTGAAAACTGACTTGTATCTTAGGCAGACTTCTGGCAAAATTGACGAGCCAATCACACAAGCAGGAAATGATGTTTCTGGGGGGCGTTCTGTATACATTCTGTGTACAGAATACCTCCAGATAGCCATATTGCATTTTCAGAAAATGACAGAGCTGCAGATTGAAAAGGAAAGGTAATTTTTAAGAACATTCAATTGCAATAGGACTTGTGTCGCAATTGAATACGCTATATTATTTCTTTATTTGCTATCCCCCCCCTCACCACAAAAGTGCAGTTACCCTTTAAGCTTCTAAATGATAGTCTTTAGACAGGACCTACAAATTGTCATTCACCAATCAAATTCAGAGCTAATAAATTAAGTGTTCTACAGGTCACATTAACATGCCCCGATTTCAATTCCATTAACAAAGCAAGATGTGTGTGGGTCAGCCTTCAATACAAGTATAGCCCCTGACCCTTTTTATTGTGACGTACTCATTTTACAGACAATCGTACCCAGAAGAGAGCGGATAGCAGACACCAATATATGCATTATTTAGCAGAGTCCTGGCAGCTGGGAAAGTGCTGTGTATCTTACATCAGACAGCAGCAGTCCCAGCAGAAAAGAAGAGGAAATCGACTCGCACTAATGCTGGTCATACACGCTTTACGTTTATTATCTGATTGATGTGTGGTTTGATCAAAACGACTGAATTCATAAGAAGCCAGAGTAGCTAGAGCCTGTCTTTTGATTGATTTACACTAGATTTAGATCACATTCAAACTGAGTCGATCAACCAGGATGGAAAATTATCAGTCGCTTTGCATATCTCAACAGCACTGAGATCGTTTGTTCGTGAACACGATCGTATTTTGCATGATCAGATGATGAGATTACAGTGGCAACAGATGATGTGTTGATGGATAACTTATCATGTATGTTAACTATGAACTGAAATCCACTTTCCTGTGTGGCATATTGATCATACAGGTGAATGATTATTGATATTGTACGAAATCAATTGGAAAAAGAAATTGATTATTTAGTGAAGCATATATGGCCACCATACGACTTGTGTACAGTAGACCAAGGATGAGCTAGATGGAACCCACCTGAGCTATCCCCATCATAAAGCAATCACTGAGGACCGCCAATCATAAGCAGCTAAAGCATTGTCCACCCTGCAGCCATGTGTATACACGCTCCATGTATCCATGCAGTTGCGGGGCGGGGAATGGCTCAGATGCTTAGAATTGCATTCACAGCTTCCTGGCGTGATAGCTCAGGCGGGTGCGATCTAGTATCCACACACGCCCGAGATCATCCCTACAGAAAGAAAAGCTGCCTGCCTGTCTTTGGCTTCAATCATTTCAGTCCCTGACCAGTAAGGATGAGCTCAGGCGTGTTCGAATGGTCCACGTGCAGAGCCCGCCAGGAAGTCGGCGCAGCGCTGTGCTAATCACAGGCAGTGAGACATTCCCCCGATGTGCGGCTGCAGAGATCGGGCAATGTCTCACTGCCTGTGATTAGCGCATCGCTGCGCCGACTTCTTGGCGGGCTCTGCACGTGGACCATTCGAACACGCCTGAGCTCATCCTTACTGACCAGCAAGCACCAAGTGTGCTCAGAAAGAAGGAATTCCTGATCTTTTCTGTCTTCATTCCCGTTCACATCTGTGCTCTGTGTGCAAAAATCACATGCATTTACACAACGCACAAAAACATGTTTTTATTGTAGGTGTGTTGTGCCATTCATTCTTAATAGCATCCCAATGCACCATTACCATGCAGTTTGGTGCGATGCACAAAAAAAAAAAAAAACACACCACACACACATTTTTGTAAATATTTTATTATACCTTTTCATGTGACATCACTGAAGAAATTACACTTTGCTAAAGTAATAAGTGTACAGATTGTATAACAGTGTAAATTTGCTGTCCCCTCATAATAACTCAACACGCAGCCATTAATGTCTAAACCGCTGGCAACAAAAGTGAGTACACTCCTAAGTGAAAATAATCAAATTGGGCCAAATTTGCCATTTTCCCTCCCTGGTGTCATGTTAGTGTTACAAGGTCTCAGGTGTGAATGGGGAGCAGGTGTGTTAAATTTGGTGTTATCGCTCTCAATCTCTCATACTGGTCACTGGAAGTTCAACATGGCACCTCATGGCAAAGAACTCTGAGGATCTGAAAAAAAGAATTGTTGCTCTACAAAAAGATGGCCTAGGGTATAGGAAGATTGCCAAGACCCTGAAACTGAGCTGCAGCACGGTGGCCAAGACCATACAGCGGTTTAACAGGACAGGTTCCACCCAGAACAGGCCTCGCCATGATCGACCAAAGAAGTTGAGTGCACGCGCTCAGCGTCATATCCAGAGGTTGTCTTTGGGAAATAGATGTAGGAGTGCTGCCAACATTGCTGCTGAGGTTAAAGGGGTGGGGGGTCAGCCTGTCAGTGGTCAGACCATACGTTGCACACTGCATTAAATTGGTCTGCATGGCTGTCATCCCAGAATGAAGCCTCTTCTAAAGATGGTGCACAAGAAAGCCCTCAAACAGTTTGCTGAAGACAAGCAGACTAAGGACATGGACTACTGGAATCATGTCCTGTGGTCGGATGAGACCAAGATAAACTTATTTGGTTCAGACAGTGTCAAGCGTGTGTGGTGGAAACCAGGTGAGGAGTACAAAGACAAGTGTGTCTTGGCTACAGTCAAGCATGGTGGTGGGAGTGTCATGGTCTGGGGCTTCATGAGTGCTGCCAGCACTGGGGAGCTACAGTTCATTGAGGGAACCATGAATGCCAACATGTACCGAGACATACTGAAGCAGAGCATGGTCCCCTCTCTTCAGAGACTGGGCCACAGGGTCTCCAACATCCACCAGCTCTGTGATGTCGCCATGGAGGAGTGGAAGAGGACTCCAGTGGCAACCTGTGAAGCTCTGGTGAACTCCATGCCCAAAAGGGTTAAAGAGGAACTGCATTCTGCTCACATAATTTGTAATAAAAACATCTTTGCCATTCTGAAGCTTCCCTCCAATCACTTTGCATATTATTTTATATATACTGTGATTCTGTATTTGCTCAATATGCTGCAGACATCTCCCCGAGTCTGGCTGCAGCCATTTTAACTGTGGGCAGCTGAAGCTGCTGCCTGGTCACTTCCTGGATTTACAGAGACACACTTCCAGCTCTGCAGCTCTCATTGGCCCTCTTATGACTCACCCCCTCCCTTCCGGGCAAACTCAAGAGAGTGAGAGCGAGAGAGCCGTGCATGATGTCATCATAAGCCTAGGTTTTTTTTTAACCAGACAAGAAACAGGAAGTGGGCTGTATAAGGCACTGACTGGCAGAAAAAAACATGTTTTACTAGCCAAAGTTAAAGCAACAAGGGCAGAGGATTTAATAGATGGAAAGTTAAGGTCCGCTTTGAAGGCAGTGCTGGAAAATAATGGTGGCCACACAAAATATTGACACTTTCACTTAAGGGTGTACTCACTTTTGTTGCCAGCTGTACACTCACTACTTTACATTGTAGCAAAGTGTAATTTCTTCCGTGTTGTCACATGAAAATATATAATAAAGTATTTACAAAAATGTGAGGGGTTTACTCACTTTTTTGAAAAAAAAAAAAAAAAAAAAATGTATGTATGTATGTATGTATGTATGTATGTATGTATGTATGTATGTATGTATATATATATATATATATATAAAACATATTACATATACACACACAATATTGTCAAAAGTATTGTGGCGCCTGCCTTTACACGCACAGCCATCTCAATATTGAACCCTACGGAGGAAAGCCCCATACACACGCTCGGATTATCCGAGGACCAGGTCCGTCGTACTTTGTCCGATGTTGGTTTTGCGTACACACGGTCGGACAAAGTTGTCGGAAAATCCGATCATTCTGAACGTGGTGACGTTTGTTGCCTACGACGGGACTGCATAGAGGCTAGTAGCCAATAGCTTTGGTCTTGTAATGTGATCTGAGCATGCGTAGCACTTTGTCCGTCGGAATTCGCTACACACGATCGGATTTGGTGTGATCGGACTTTGTTGTCAAAAAATCTATCCAGCAGGAGATAGGACTTTGTCCGTCGGACAATCCGATGGAAACTGTCCGATGGTGCATACACACGGTCGGAATTTCCGACAACATTGTCTGATAGGACAGAATCCATCGGAAAATCCGACCGTGTGTATGGGGCTTAAGACTGGGATGCCATTAAAGTTCATGTGCGCATAAAGGCAGGCGCCACAATACTTTTGATAAAAGGAAGAAATGGCTGCACATTGATTGAAATCCAAAATGTTGTTTATCGATCACCAATAAAGTCTACAAGACCTGTGTGTTGGTGTCCTTTGATGTCATCTTGGTGATCAATAGATGACATTTTGGATTTTAATCGATGTGCAGCTATTTCTTCCTTTATTTACTTACCCACGGAGGCGGGCCTGGGCTAGCACTTGGTTGGACACTCCTATTAGGCACTAACTTATCGTGTGTATGTGTGTGCAGTGGGGAAAATTAATGTGCTTCTTCTTGAGCTACTCCTTTGTTACCTTGGTGGCAGGGGCATAACTAGAAATCATAGAGCCCCATAGCAAAATGTTGTATGGGCCCCCTCACCCAGGGGCGGATCCAGAGTCTAGTCTCGGGAGGGGCACAGCCAGAACATTTTTGGGGGGAAATTTATCGGGGCAATGGCTGATGTTGGCGCTTCAATCATCACGGCACCATGGTTGTTATGGTGTCAGGATGATTGAAACACATTATTTCTATTATTACATTGTTATAGAAAATTACATAGTTCAACTCACCATAATGCAGAATCAGTGAGAGCCCTGAGTGTGTCACTTGCCACCGTCGTCTGCCACCAGATGCAGATTGTCACACGTTGCAGATTGTCCACTTGCCACGTCACCTGCCACAAGTTGTGGATTGTCACTTGCCACATGTTGCGGATTGTCACTTGCCACGTCACCTGCCACACGTTGCAAATTGTCCACCATCACCTGCCACCCATTGCAGATTGTCCACTTGCCACGTCACCTGCAACAAGTTGCGGATTGTCCACTTGCCACATGTTGCAAATTGTCGACTTGCCACATCATCTGCAACAAGTTGCGGATTGTCACTTGCCACATGTGCAAATTGTCCACTTGCCACGTCACCTGCCACCCGTTGCGGATTGTCCACTTGCCACGTCACCTGCAACAAGTTGCGGATTGTCCACTTGCCACATGTTGCAAATTGTCCACTTGCCACATCATCTGCGACAAGTTGCGGATTGTCACTTGCCACATGTGCAAATTGTCCACTTGCCACCCGTTACGGATTGTCCACTTGCCATGTCACCTGCCACAAGTTGCAGATTGTCACTTTCCTGCTAAGGTGGGGAATGGGGATTGTCACTTCTGTTTCCCAGTAAGATGTAATCTCTCTGCTGCCTGCACAGGGAGTGAGGGCGGAACTGCCAGGATGCAGGGCGGGTGCTGGGCGGTGAGAGATGATGTCATCTCTCTGCTCCGCCACCCACCGAGCCCCCCCGCCGCCGAGCAACTCAGCTGCATCCGCTCGTACAGTCAGTGTGACTGTACGAGCACCAAGCAGACGGGCAGCTCGCCCGCTCATCGGGCCCTCAGCTGCGGGCCCCATAGCGCCCGCATGGGTCGCTATGGCGGTAGTTTCGCCACTGCTTGGTGGTATGTTTTGGGTCATTGTCATGCTGAAAGACCCATCCACAACCCATATTCAGTCTTCTGGTTGAGGGAAGAAGGTGCTCCTCCAAGATATTACAATACATGGCCCCATCCATTCGCCTGTCAATGCGGCAAAGTCAGCCTGTACCTTCAGCAGAGAAACCCAAGCCCCAAAGCATAAGGTTTTCACCTCCGTGCTGGACTGTAGGGATGGTGTTCTTAGGGTCGTAGTGAGCATTTTTCTTCCTCCAAAAACAGCAAGTTGAGTTAATGCCAAAGAGCTAAATTTTGGTCTCATCTGACCACAGCACTTTCTCCCAATACTTCTCTGAATTATTTAGATGTTCATTGGCATGACTGTACAAGTGCCTTCTTGAGGAGGGGGACTCGGCGTGTTTGGAGGAAAAAAAAACGCTGACTATGGCCAAAAGAACACTGTTTCTCTGCTAAAAGGTACAGGCCGACTTTGCCACATTGAGGGGGCGAACGGATGGGGCCATGTATTGTAGAATCTTGGAAGAGAACCCTCTTCCCTCAGCCAGAGCACTGAAGATGTGTCATGGATGGGTCTTCCAGCATGACAATGACCCAAAACATACCACCAAGGCAACGAATGAGTGTCTCAAGAAGAAGCACATTTAGGTCCTGGAGTGGCCTAGCCAGGCTCCAGACCTTAATCCCATAGAAAATGTATGGAGGGAGCTTAAACTTTGAGTTGCCAAGCGACAGCCAACAAAAGCGGAGTTCCACCCACATCTTTTATTTTTTATTACTATTAATCTTGCATAATGCATATCAAGCTATTCTTATTCTTGTCATTAGCGCTGCCTTTATTATATATTTATCTTCAAAAATACCTTTGATTTTTCCTTCTTGTGGATTCCCATCTTGCTTGTAGGCAGGAGAAGCGCACAAGCATATTCTTCCGGGATACATCGCTGCTGTATTCCCAGCATGCACCACCCGTTCTCACGCATGTGCAGTAATAGCACGTAGCGGCGCTGTAAACTATACAGGTTGCCATCACAATGGGTGGACCAAAATTCCTCCTGAGATGTGTGCAAACCTGGTCACCAACGACAAGAAACGTCTTACCTCTGTTTGCCAACAAGGGTTTCTCCACCAAGTACCAAGTCATGTTTTGCTTGGGGATCAAATACTTATTTTACTCACTGCAACTCAATTTATAACATTTGTATCATGTGTTTTTCTGGATTTTTGGTTGATAGTCTGTGTCTATCATTTAAAATACACCTATGATAAAAATATTATAGACCTTTCATTTCTTTGTAAGTGGGCAAACATACAAAATCTGCAGGGGATAAAAAAAAAAAAAATGTTTCCCCACGGTATATATAAAATGTATTTATATACCACTAATATATATATATATATATATATATAAAATGTATTTATATAAACACACAAATATATATATATATTTATTCAGAGAGTGTATCAAGGCCAGCGTGCCGGGCAGCAAGCATTTTAAAGAAGATGATCTTGGCAACGGTGGGCTTCATTTCCTTCAGTACGATTATCTTTGAATAATGTACAGTACAACGTAACCAAGGTCAGCAAACATCTTTCCATGTGTTGATTGCTCTAATGTAAGGTGACATCTGATTGGTTACCTTGTGTCACTTTATTAAATGAGCCTGTTACCAAGACATTACTGACGTGCAGCATTTTCCTACATTTGAAATAATGCTGTAAAATCAATAGATGCCTATTACAATGATCAGTAATTGAAAAAAACACACACAACTGTATGCTTACTTCCCCCTGCATTTCAAATCTGTACTAATTTGTTTGCTTGTCTGCTTTCCACTGTTATATATTACTACGTCTTTTGATTATTGTGCTCATTTAAGCAACAGACATCTGCTGCTATTTTTTTTTTAAATGGTAGCAACAAATCACCCAAGGCATCATGAAATGAGCCCGAAGCATCTGCTTTTTAGCATTAATAAGGGCTACAAATGAAAAATGAGGCCACGCCATGGAGGTCTAGTCCACATGACCAGCTGTTAGATTACATTAAATAACAATAGCTCCCAGGGTAATAATTGTGTTAAATGCAACCAAAGCACGCAACTGGTCTTTGGGAAAGTCGGAAACACAATGTACACAAACAATTGAAAGCTACAGGTCAAATAACAAGAGACGAAGCCTAAAGCATGGGCAGGCAACCCTGGAGAGGTGGAGATCTACCTGGACTATGTGAAAGAGATCAAAGATCACCGCAGTGCACTTGTTTTTTCTTAAATGGACCTTTTATCCCTTCATAGTAAAAGATAAATTTGCATCTAAATTTTTACAGCCATTACTAAAAACTTAACCATTTCTTTCAAATAAATCCACTAACATTTATGTCACTTGCACTTTTTTCCAGCCATTGGTGACGTACTTGGTGCCTCCCAGCTGCCTGGCTACGTCATCAATGCCTTCCAGATAGTTCACGGAAAAGACAATGATGATGTTAAATGTGATTTCCTATGCACCTAATATTGGCACAGATGGCTCAGTGGGCCTCAAAGTAGAAGCCGGCTATCCAATAATGTGATAATTGAAAATGTAATAACTCTGCCAGTAAGTGGGGAAAGGAAGGAAGGTGGGGGGGGGGGGGGGGGAGTGCTTTAGAAGATAACCTAGCAAGGTTCTATTGAAAAGGTAAGAGAGGTTTGAATAAAAACTTAATACAAATCACTGTGAAATATAAAAACGTATGCAATCATTGTTATCTTGAGTAGGAAACTTGGCATTCACTTTTATTCACAGTGCAGGGGTAAGTAATTTGGAGTTTGGAGGTCAGTAGTATTTATTGCAGAGTGGAGGGGGCCGGCATATGTAATGAAGAGTAATCCAGAGTTTAGAGGTCAGCAATTGGAAGTATGTTCTGTTTGTTAGAACTGTAAGATAGATTACAATGCAACATGCTGCAAATTTTCTACAGTGTACAACCACGTGGTTGTTTCTGCATGGCACTGTGATGGCACTGTGTGCATGGTGTCTCTGTGATGAGCACTGTGTGCATGGTGTGGCACTGTGTGCGTGGTGTGGCACTGTGATGGGCACTGTGTGCATGGTGTCACTGTGATGAGCACTGTGTGCATGGTGTCACTGTGATGAGCACTGTGTGCATGGTGTCACTGTGATGAGCACTGTGTGCATGGTGTGGCACTGTGATGAGCACTGTGTGAATGGTGTGGCACTGTAATGGGCACTGTGTGCATGGTGTGGCACTGTAATGGGCACTGTGTGCATTGTGTGGCACTGTGTGCATGGTGTGGCACTGTGATGGGCACTGTGTGCATGGTGTCACTGTGATGAGCACTGTGTGCATGGTGTGGCACTGTGATGGGCACTGTGTGCATGGTGTGGCACTGTGATGGGCACTGTGTGCATGGTGTGGCACTGTGATGGGCACTGTGTGCATGGTGTGGCACTGTGATGGGCACTGTGTGCATGGTGTGGCACTGTGATGGGCACTGTGTGCATGGTGTGGCACTGTGTGCATGGTGTGGCACTGTGATGAGCACTGTGTGCATGGTGTGGCACTGTGATGGGCACTGTGTGCATGGTGTGGCACTGTGTGCATGGTGTGGCACTGTGATGGGCACTGTGTGCATGGTGTGGCACTGTGATGGGCACTGTGTGCATGGTGTGGCACACGTCCAGCTAAGGGAGCTACATGTGATTAAGTTAGCTACAAATTAGTTTAAGGCTCCGATTCCACTAGTACTTGTCATGCGACTTTGGACACAAAGTTTCAGAATTGAAGTGTTAGGGTGGACTTCCACTTTAAGGGTGATGTCCCTGACATCTTGCCAGGGACAGGATAACGTTACAAGGCATATGCTCATCCTCACTGGCTGGATGAATGAGGCATTCTTTCCGCATTGCTTATCCAGGAAATGGAGATATACAGTGCCTTGAAAAAGTATTCATACCCCTTGAAATTTTCACATTTTGTCATGTTACAACCAAAAACGTAAATGTATTTTATTGGGATTTTATGCGATAGGCCAACACTAAGTGGCACATAATTGTGAAGTGGAATAAAAATGATAAATGGTTTTCAATTTTGTTTTACAAATATGGTATGTGAAATGTGTGCCATGCATTTGTATTCAGCCCCCCTGAGTCAATACTTTGTAGAACCACCTTTCACTGCAATTGCAGCTGCAAGTCTTTTTGGGATGTCTCTACCAGCTTTGCACATCTAGAGAGTGAAATTTTTGCCCATTCTTCTTTGCAAAATAGCTCAAGCTCTGTCAGATTGGATGGAGAGCGTCTGAACAGTTGGATTTAGGTCTGGACTTTGACTGGGCCATTGAAAACACATGAATATGCTTTGATCTAAACCATTCCATTGTAGCTCTGGCTGTATGTTTAGGGTCATTGTCCTGCTGGAAGGTGAACCTCCTCCCCAGTCTCAAGTCTTTTCGACATATTCGACAGGTTTTTCTTCTAAGTTTGCCCTGTATTTGGCTCCATCCATCTTCCCTGTCCATGCTGAAGAAAAGCATCCCCCACAACATGATGCTGCCACCACCATGTTTCACGGTGGGAATGGTGTGTTCAGGGTGATGTGTAGTGTTAGTTTTCCGCCACACATAGCGTTTTCCTTTTAGGCCAAAAAGTTAAATTTTGGTCTCATTTGACCAGAGCATCTTATTCAAGGTTTGCTGTGTCCCCCACATGGCTTCTCGCAAACAGGACTTCTTATGGCTTCATTTCAACAATGGCTTTCTTCTTGCCACTCTTCCATAAGGCCAGATTTGTGGAGGGCATGACTAATCGTTGTCCTGTGGACAGATTCTCCCACCTGAGCTGTGGATCTCTGTAGCTCCTCCAGAGTTACCTCTTGGCTGCTTCTCTGATTAATGCTCTCCTTGCCCGGCCTGTCAGTTTAGATGGACGTAGATGGACCATGTCTTGGTAGGACTGCAGTTGTGCCATATTTTTTCAATTTTTGGGATGACGGATTAAACATTGCTACCTGATGATTTCTAAACTTGGGATATTTTTTTTTTTATTACCTAACCCTGCTTTAAACTTCTCCACACCTTTATCCATGACCTGTCTGGTGTGTTCCTTAGCCTTCATGATGCCGTTTGTTCACTAAGGTTCTCTAACAAACCTCTGAGGGCTTCACAGAATAGCTGTATTTATACTGAGATTGAGGTGGACTCCATTTACTAATAGATGACTTAAGGCCATTGGTTCCACTAAATTTTAGTTAGGGTTATCAAGGGGGCTGAATACAAAAAAGCATGAAAACCATTTATCATTTTCCTTCCCCTTCACAATTGTGTGTTGGTCTATCACATTACGTTTTTGGTTGTAACATGACAAAATGTGGAAATTTTCAAGGGGTATGAATACTTCAAGGCACTGTAGTATATATACACATTATAAAAGCAGAGTGAGTATTCTCACATGTTATGGTGATCCTTTTGCCAATGAGTTGTTACCAAGGTCAGAATTAAAAGTGTGACCCGGGCCTCATTGCATCACCTACATGTTCTCCTAACATGCTAAAAAAAAAAAAAAACCTTAGGACAAGGCTGTGGCTAGTGCGACATGCAGTTAAACATTTACAGCATTCCATGAAAATGAGTGGTCTATGGCTAGCCATCATCACAGCATAATAACATGAGCCAATGCAAATGCGGATTTGAGCACCAGCAAATTATTGGTTTGCTTTTGAGTGCTAAAAAAAGAAATGTGAAGACCATGCATTTGATATGAAATGAGCCAGGAAACTCTAGCACCTGCACATACAGTATCTCACAAATATGAGTACACCCCCCGCATTTTTGTAAATATTTTATTATATCTTTTCATGTGACAACACTGAAGAAATGACACTTTTCTGTATAACAGTGTAAATTTGCTGCCCCCTCAAAATAACTCAACACACAGCCATTAATGTCTAAACCACTGGCAACAAAAGTGAGTACACCCCTAAGAGAAAAATGTCCAAATTAGGCCCAATTAGCCATTGTCCCTCCCCTGTGTCATGTGACTCGTTAGTGTTACAAGGTCTCAGTTGTGAATGGGGAGCAGGTGTGTTAAATTTTGTGTTATAGCTCTCACTCTCTCATACTGGTCACTGGAAGTTCAACATGGCACCTCATGGCAAAGAACTCTCTGAGGATCTGAAAAAAAGAATTGTTGCTCTACATAAAGATGGCCTAGGGTATAAGAAGATTGCCAAGACCCTGAAACTGAGCTGCAGCACAGTGGCCAAGACCATACAGCAGTTTAACAGGACAGGTTCCACTCAGAACAGGCTTAGCCATGGTCGTCCAAAGTGCATGTGCTCAGCGTCATATCCAGAGATCGTCTTTGGGAAATAGACGTACGAGTGCTGCCAGCATTGCTGCAGAGGATGAAGGGGTGGGGTGTCAGCCTGTCAGTGCTTAGACCATACACTGCACACTGCATCAAAATTGGTGTGCATGACTGTCTTTTTAAAAAGGAAGCCTCTTCTAAAAATGATGCACAAGAAAGCCGGCAAACAGTTTGCTGAAGACAAGCAGACTGAGGACATGGATTACTGGAACCATGTCCTGTGGTCTGATGAGACCAAGATAAACGTATTTGGTTCAGATAGTGTCAGGCGTGTGTGGCAGCAAGCAAGGTGGTCAAGCATGGTGGTGGGAGTGTCATGGTTTGGGGCTGCATGAGTGCTGCCAGTACTGGGGAGCTACAGTTCATTGAGGGAACCAAGAATGCCAACATGTACTGTGACATACTGAAGCAGAGCATGGTCCCCTCCCTTCGGAGACTGGGCCGCAGCGCAGTATTCCAACATGATAACGACCCCAAACACACCTCCAAGACGACCACTGCTAAAGAAGCTGAGGGTAAAGGTGATGGACTGGCCAAGCATGTCTCCAGACCTAAACCCTATTGAGCATCTGTGGGGCATCCTCAAATGGAAGGTGGAGGAGCGCAAGGTCTCTAACATCCACCAGCTCCGTGATGTCATCATGGAGAAGTGGAAGAGGACTCCAGTGGCAACCTGTAAAGCTCTGGTGAACTCCATGCCCAAAAGGGTTAAGGCAGTGATGGAAAATAATGGTGGCCACACAAAATATTGACACTTTGGGCACAATTTGGACATTTTCACTTAGGGGTGTACTCACTTTTGTTGCCAGCGGTTTAGACATTAATGGCTGTGTGTTGAGTTATTTTGAGGAGACAGTAAATGTACACTGTTATACAAGATGTACAGTAAACCCCCGCTATATCGCGGTTCAGTTTTTGCGGTCCCGGTATATCGCGGTATTTTAATTAGGACCTGTTATTCTGATATTGTGGTAATATTTCGCCATTTTCGCAGTTATGTACTCTATTTTTTACTGTACTGTACAGTATACTGTACTGTTAAGACAATATTTTTGTGTTTTAAAAATCCTCTTGATCTCTCTCTCTATCTTTAATGTGTTTCTATTGCATAAAAGTGTGTTTTAAAGACCTTTAAATGCTATTAAAAAATTAACAAAACATGCCTAGAGTGTATTTAAATAGGGTCTTTCTATTTCGCGGTTTTTCACTTTTCGCGGGTGGGTCCGGAACATAACCCCAGCGATGGAGGGGGGTTTACTGTACACTCACTACTTTACATTGTAGCAAAATGTAATTTCTTCAGTGTTGTCACATGAAAAGATAAAATAAAATATTTACACAAATGTGAGGGGTGTACTCACTTTTCTGAGATATTGTAGCTCTAATGACCTCTATCCCATAAGTGACCACATTTGTGTGGCTTTATTGCACTTGTCCATATGTGCATCTCCTAATGCACCTTGTCTATTTATTTGCTGCAAACAGTTAAACAAGACCAGGTTTTAATGACAGCTTGAGAGACAGATGTTGAAGGAGGATAAAAAGAATAAAAAAAAAGTCAATGAACAAATGTGTTTTTGTTTAGGATGACCCCGTATAACTTGCTCAGTGGGATTCCTCTAGCAGCGCATTCATGCTTAACCAATAAAATGCACTCTCATTTCGCCTGCACCCACAGAGGAATAATGTGATGGAAAGCTCTTCCTCCAGCCCTCAGAGGATGACACTTCTCCTACCAGAACATTCCTCATGAGGGTAGCTGCAGTAAGCCACAAAAATGCTTCAAAAGAAAGCCTTGCACAACCCGCAGAAGTGCACTGAACAATGTCCTGAAACGAGTAACTGTCAGCCATATGTCCTTTGTACAAAAGGAGGAAGCCACAGACATGCAGATCTGATTGGCCATAAAACAAGCACCGTGTGATCACTGCTGTTACCACAGGATATTCCATGTAGAATTAGTAAGTATAGAAAAGGAAATATTTTAGGAATGCCTGCAAGGGATTGCCAGCATGCTGAAAAATCATTCTCTCCATGATTATTTCTTGCTATGATCATCACACCCCACGAAAACACCTAAATATGTAAAATGATTGAAAAGCTGAACGCAAATTGCACCGTGTTCTAATCAAAGGGCAACATGATTGTGGACATTGTACTACACTGCCAGCCTGACAAATTTTCTTCCACTTACAACCCATCTGTTAACTGCTATGATCACACACACACACACACACACACACACACTCCATTAAACATATGACTGTGATAACATTCTTGATATTGGACGATGGCATCTAATGTGTTAAAACTGGAAAAATGCAGCATTTGCACTTTAAGAAATGACTGCACTGACTGAAATAACATGTCTACCATTTCTTGCCAATGATTTATAGCCATGATCTTCATAGCTGCACTGCTGTCACTCTATGTGACATCTAAATTGGATTTCTATTGGTCTTTATCCCTCATCAGATCTATGACATGAATCAAAGCACCGTGTACGGACTCCATTAGGTTTTCTTGTTCTTAGTAGTGACCATTGGCTGCAGTATAAGAGTAAGCCCACAAAATACAGAAAAGGTATTCTGAACCTGCTGTCGTTGCTGAAGGTTCAGGTCTGAAGATTTCTAGCTATCTATTCCTTTTCATACCCCCTTTTTAACATAAAGTGATTGCAAAGGAAAAACTTTTATGTAAAAAAAAATTTAAAAAAATGAACAAACATGTTATACTTCCCTGCTCTGTGCAATGGTTTTGCTCAGAGCAGCCCCCTTTTCTCAGATCCCCAGTGCTCTGGGCCTCTCCTCCTTGCCACGTGCCCCCATAGTAAGCAGCTTACTATGGGGGCACACAGCAAAGATGTATGACACATTGCTACAGGGACACTTGACATAATAGGGGCAGGCGGTTATTTACCTTCATGCATAGAATGCATACAGGTAAAAAAACGTCAGCCTTTACAACCACTTAAAAGTGGTTGTAAACCTGACATGAAATATGAACAAAGCATATACTTCTATATTGTGTACTGGTCTCAATTCAGAGCACTAAGTGTTATTTCTGTGTCTGCTGTTTTGTTCCTCTGCTATCAGCAAGAGTCACATCTAAAAAGTTTTCCTGACACTAAGAGAAAAAAATTAAAAGGTGACGGGAGGGACCTCCAGCAGATTGACAGCCTCAGCTGTTCCTGTGTGCTGTGTGAAGGGGGTGTGTCTCTTCCCTGCCAATCAACTCTCAGAGCTCTCCTCACTGAGCTTTGCAGAGTGCAACTTCAACTCTCCGTCCCCTTTTTTATGAACACTCATACAAGCTTTATTATTCTGGACTTTGAATGGATGTAGAGAAGACTGCAGATAAACAGGTACAGCTTATATAGGATTTGTTTCATCTCTGTGTATCCTCTGCAGCCAGCCACTTCACTGGGTATATGTAAGGGTTTACAACCATTTAAAGCCTTTAGTCAATCACTGCAGTCAACACCCCTTTTACAAGAGCAGTGCTGACTTGCAATGTGTGGTGTGTGCCTTGTCAGCTAGCCCATGCTTAGCAGGAAATCCAGAGGTGATATGCCAAGTCCTACATGCCAGTTTGAAAGGGTTGCTGCACTAGTCACTTTGATGGGGCATGTTGGCATGCTGTATCACCCACTGAACACAAAATGCCCTACATTTTTTGCCTCCCAGCTGTGACAACTTGCATGGGGCCATCCAACACCCAATGCTGGGTTGTGACAGGCACCTGGGGCACATTAGAAATGCACCTTAACACACCTACTTAGGCCCCTTTCACACGGGCGAACCGTATGTCCGTTTTTCATCCATCCGTTTTCAGATGAAAAACGGACATACATGTATCCCTATGGGATAGCAGATGTCAGTGGATGAACATCCGATGACATCAGTCTCCGCTATGCTCCGTTTCTGATGACTTTTCCATCCGTCTGCTACGGTCCGTCTTCATCCGATCCCCCATAGAGGAGAGCGGCGCTCTGATAGGTCGGTCCCTGCACAGTGTGCAGAGACAGAGCTGTCATCTGCCTGCTCAGCAGGGATTGACGGTCCGTGTGAAAGGGCCCTTACTCACAGCACTCACATTGTTACTTATGACTATGCCATATACTTGGTATAACATATATGCATGACCTTATTTTATGCAGTCCGGTGACATTTGCTTAATAATGGCCGGTTATTGACCTTTTCCACCAAATGTACCTATCGAATGCCTGTACTCATTTTGCCATTTGCTTCAGTTAAGCAGTAATAATTGGCCGTCTTTTTCCTTCTTGTAAAATGTAAAAAAATCTTTTAATAAAAACATTTATCTTAAAAAATGCACCAACAATGCCCACATGAAAGGGGCCAAACTCTGAGTTTAATGAGCTGCATTGCTATGTATGTTCTCAATGGCTGTTCTCAACAAAGGTTTGGTTGATTTAAAAACAAACAGTGCAAAGTGCAATCATGAAGTAAAGCAAACCATACAGTCCCACCCCTCCTCCATGCATAAGGAAAGCTCTTGTGACCCAAGAACTCCTCATGGCCAAATCCAGCCTCAAAGACACTTTAGGATGGTCAAATTATGACTATGATGGGGCTGACCGCTCTCTGACATCTTTGGTCAAACACCCCTAAAGGCATAATGATTCCATCATTGAACAAGGCAGAGGCACACTGATGGCATGCCATGTGTTTAGGAGCATTGGGAATTCATTTATGTAAGCAAAAACTGAAAACTAAGAAAAAAAAAAAAAAAGAAGAAGAAGGAGGCTGGTTAAAAAAACTGCTTTCAGCTTTTTAAAAGCAGTCAAAAACATGGGAAGACAGAATATTAAAAAGTCAGGGAAATAGGAGATACATTAACTATAAGTTGTTGCATCAACAAATATTAAAGCAGAACTATAGGCAAAACTTTTTTTTAAATTTAGAATAGAGCAAGCGAGTGTTATAACCCCTGTCAGCTTTTCTTTTTTTTCGCCTACTGTGTCCCATTGCAGAGATTTCTCTTCAATTTCTGTCACATAGCTAAACAGGAAGTGAGAGGAAAACTCGGCAAATTAAGGGAATTCCTTGGGGAATGATTTTGCTTCTGTTACTTTTCTGGGGACAACCCAAAATTAGGGATTTTCTTGACTTTCACTTACAAGGATAAGGCTAAACAGGACAAACAGAGATAGTGAATCTACCCAAGGCCCCTTTCACAAGAGGCGGACTCTGCTTCCATGGAGTCCAAAACTGACAGGCGGACCTGAGCGGCCCATCACAGCAATAAAAACTGACAAACATTTTAATCCCTCTACACTCTATCCAAAACTAAAAACAAAGTTTTGCCTTTAGTTGTACTTTGTTAAAAAAAAAAAAAAATGTATTTATTATTTTTATTAGAAGTTTTTCACATAAAAGTTAAACATAATTTTTTTTATTTATGTTTGTAACTTTTTATGTGAAAAACTTCTAATAAAAAACAAAAAACAAAAAAAAAAAAAAACGAATTAAACATTCAGCACTACCATTCAACCGCACCAGTGTACAATGTATCTCCCAGAGAAATGAAAGCAACAATATTCCCAGAGCAAATAATGAAGAAAGAAGAATAAAAAAGAAAAGTACTTTGTTAAATTCTGACAGATCTTGCGCAAGTGAGAGACATTAGAAGAAACAAAACATGTATTAAATATAAGAAATTATTATTCTTCCATGTTTTTACGGTACCTATAAAAAAACCTAATAAAAAAAGTTTGCAAACAAAAAAAGAAACAAAAATATTTTGGAGCTAAACTGATGGCCAAAATTAGACTTACCCACGCTAGTAGGAAATATATCTTCATTGTTAATTTGCACTTCAATCCAGTCCATAAGTAGGTTCATATAATTAGGTGCTGGTAAAGCAGTAGGTTTCTTGTATTTCAGGTCATCTTGCCATCTATACTCATATTTCGGACCCCCAGACATAACAGGACACGTTGCCTCTGTGCAGGAGTCACAAATGGTACCGTAGATGAGGTTAATCCTATTGAAAAAGTCAACCACATGAACAGCCACCCAGTCATTGAGGTCCTCTCCACTGGGCAGCTGAACCGTAGCCTTCAAGTCAACTCCGGA
This sequence comes from Lithobates sylvaticus, assembly GCA_028564925.1. Taxonomy (NCBI): domain Eukaryota; kingdom Metazoa; phylum Chordata; class Amphibia; order Anura; family Ranidae; genus Lithobates; species Lithobates sylvaticus. Next base: position 337,267,704 of record CM053026.1, on the reverse strand, counting down.
GCTCAGAGATGCCTGAGCCCGTTTATGTAACTCAAATCTTTGTGTGCCCGGATCAAACTTCCTCTTGGGTCGAAATGTCTTGTCCTTGTTAAATACTTGCTTTAGTCCTATTGACATGTCTTTTGTGTTTAAAATGTAGCCTCAGCCTTCAAATGAATCGAGTTTTTCCCAAGATGGAGGAATATCAACAAGGTAAACGCAGGTCTGTCTTGGTTCACTTTATTTCATTTCCTAGGAAAAGAAGGGAAATTGTGTAAAAACATAAAAAGTTATATATAAGCTAATAAACTATATTTTTATTGAACGCTTTATAAAAAAAAACGAAATAACAAAAACTACTGTATATATTCTAAAGTACTTTACAATTAATAGAATCGTTCAATCATTCAGTGATCTACTGGCGCTTTCATTTTATAACAGGGAGAATGGAAGAAGAAGAAGAAGAAGAAGAAGAAGAAGAAGAAGAAGAAGAAGAAGAAGAAGAAGAAGAAGAAGAAGAAGAAGAAGAAGAAGAAGAAGAAGAAGAAGAAGAAGAAGAAGAAGAAGAAGAAGAAGAAGAAGAAGAAGAAGAAGAAGAAGAAGAAGAAGAAGAAGAAGAAGAAGAAGAAGAAGAAGAAGAAGAAGAAGAAGAAGAAGAAGAAGAAGAAGAAGAAGAAGAAGAAGAAGAAGAAGAAGAAGAACCGATGTTAGTACAGTGGTCTTCCCTTTTAGCTATTGTGTTCTGACAGGGGGTTGCTCCGTCACCGTTGGCTGCAAGCACTGATTGGTTGCCAGTCAGCTGTTGGTTTTCTAGCATGCCCATTCTACAGAAGTTGGACATTAGGCCTGCTTTTGTCAGACAGGCTGCTGTACACACAGGCCGAATGTTGGATGGTTTCAATATTCAGCTCGTGTGTACCAGCCTTTAGCTATTGTTCTGGGGACAACTCCAAAAGGTTGCATTTATGCTCACTTTTTGTCTAGGTGATAACAGTCATCAGGACAAATAGGGAGGTGAACAAAGCATATCCCCTATAGAGTGTACTTGTGTCAATTAAGAGCACTAATGCCCGTACACACGATCAGAAATTCCACCAGCAAAAGTCTGAGAGCAGGTTCTCCATTTTTCGGTCGGAAAAAGTTCCGATCGGAAATGCCAATCGTCTGTAGCAATTTCAATGCGCAAAATTCCTACGAATGCTCGGAAACAATTTGACGCATGCTCGGAAGCATTGAACTTAATTTTCTCAGCTTGTTGTAGTGTTGTACGTCACTGTGTTCTTGACGAAAGTTCAGAACTTGTGTGACCGTGTGTATGCAAGCCAAGCTTGAGCGGAATTCCAATCGGAAAAAACATCCAAGATTTTTCTGATGGAAAATTCGCTCATGTGTCATTTCTGTCTGCTGCTTCGTTCCTCTGCTTTCAGCATGAATCACTTCTGACAAGTTTTCCTGACACCAAGAGAAAAAATGGTGACAGGAGAGGAACCTCCAGCTGATTGACAGACTCAGTTCTGTTCCTGTGTGCTGTGTGAAGGGGGGGGGGGGTCTCTTCCCTCCAATCAGCTCTCAGAGCTCTCCTCACTGAGCTCTGCAGAGTGTAATTTCAGCTCTCCACCCCCCCGTTTTCTGACAGCTTAGACAAGCTTTATAAATGCTGGACTTTGAACAGATGTAGAGAAGAGAAGACTGCAGACAAACAGGTACAACTTGTGAAGGAGGATTCGTTTCATCTCGCTGTATCACAGAGAGGGCAATCACTTCACTGGGTATATGGAAGTGTTTCCAATCCAGATCTGGTTTTGCTAGTACTAAGGTCTTATCTGAAGATGTAACAGTAGGTATGAAAACAGTTCTATAGAAATGCATACAGTGATAAAATGATTGATATCATAGAATTACAGCATGTCTTTGGAGCAGCGTCTTCTTCTGGTGTTTCCTAGGACACGCACACTATTGTCTACATTTATTGTGAAGAGCAGATGACAGAATGATTTTCTTTCCTCGGTGTCGTTAGATTTCACGAGGGCCAGCTTTTCATCCAAGTAGTCATTTACTGCAATCTTTTATACTGCCTTCCTCGTCCACATCTGTAATGAACATTTTGTACCCGATAGCTGAACAAGTACTATGTGCTAAAGCTTATTGCTTCTAACAGTGTGTTGACAAGTCCCCCAGTGAAAGGCGTCTAAACGAAGTGCACGTGTGCTGTACGGCGTAGTGGAGTTAATTAGCGCGGTGTCACCGTGACTGGAGGATGAACTCCATAATGACTTGTGTCTAGATAGAGACTCTCTTCTCCTGCTGTACACGGATATGTTCATAGACTCAGCATGATCCTTCTTTGAAGAAAACAAAACAAGTCATGACAACTAACAGTCCTGACCAGTGATCTCACACTGCATGCTTTACATTCATGTGGTTAAACATGTGCGTACACTATCAACACAAATATCATGTACAACATTACCATTTACACATTCCATTATTCATTCAGGGATGCAATGGAGGTTCTTTGCAAACGGGGTGTCTCCTTTCCTTTGATCCGCTCCGCTTACATTTTCCCACCGATTGCTTCCTGAATGTCTGTTTTTTTTTAAGTGATATTCAAGTGGTTCTAAAGGCTCAAGGTTTTTTTTTTTAGAATGCATGAAGGTAAAAAAATAAAAACTCCAAATACCTGACCCCCATCACGATCCAGCGATGTGCACAAGAGCCTCGGCTCTCCGGGGACTCTCCCTCACTGGCTGAGGCCATTGGCTCACACTGTTATCAATCACAGCCCATAGGCCAATGAGGAGAGAGAGGGGGTGGGGACAAGCCGCAGCTCTGTGCAAGAAATGACAGAGTGGCAGCTAGGGAGCCCCCATTGCCATTGGATGACGGAAGCGATGTCAAACGTTGTGGCCTTTTTTTTTTGTTATTATTGAAAATTGTTATTATTTTAAAGTGTAAATGTGAGCTATGAGGTCTTTTTGACCCCAGATGTCACATTAAAGAGGTCCTGTCATGCTTTTCTATTACAAGGGATGTTTACATTCCTTGTAATAGGAATAAAAGTGATCAAATTTTAATTTTATTTTTTTTAAAGGACAGTGTAAAAACAAAAAATAGGAAGTAAAATAAATAAAATTATTGCGCAGAAGTGAACGCATACGTAAGTCACGCTCACATATGAAAATGATGTTCAAACCACACATGTGAGGTATTGCCGCGATCGCTAGAGCGAGCGAGAGCAATAGTTCTAGCAAAAGTGCCAAGGTTTGTCGCCATTCCACGAGCGGGCACAATTTTGAAGCATGACATGTTGGGTATCAATTTACTCGGTGTAACATTATCTTTCACAATATAGAAAAAAAAAATTGGGCTAACTTTACGGTCTGGTTTTTTTTTATTCTAAAAAGTGTATTTTTTCCCCAAAAATTGCGTTTCTAAGACCGCTGCGTAAATACGGTGTAACAAAATATTGCAAGGACCACCATTTTATTCTTTAGGGTGTCTGAAAAAATATATATGTTTGGGGGTTGTAAGTAATTTTCTAGCAAAAAAATAAAAAATATTGTGTGAAAAGTGGTTAAACCCTCCATTTACTTTAGGCACTTTCTCCACATGATTTAAATCACTTTCTGAGTATGCAGCTTTGTTCTCTGTTAATCCTAGGGTATATATCAATATCCAATATCCTGACTGCTGCCCTAGGTTTTTCCGTTTCAGAGTGGCGCCTTTCTCTTGCAGTGTCCTATGAAGCCACCCTTGCATGCAGGATTATAGTTGTGCCTCCCTACACTGTGTGCATCAATAGAAACACATAGCCCCATAGCCTAGGATGGCAAGACACTCCCCTGTTCCTCCCACCTCTCTTGCACTGTTCACTATTAACCCTTTCAGGTAAATACTGGAGGCTCAGGAAAGCAGCAGCCAACAGCATTGTTGTAACTAGCATGTGTTAGGGTAAGAATTTTAGCACACAGTTTACTGGGGAATGTTTAATTTATTCTGCTCAATGTGTTAGACCCCTTTCACAGTAGCGGACCAATCAGGTCCACCTGTCAGTTTTTTAGGCAGACCAAATTTAACCATCCAGTCTCCCCTATGGAGAGGCGAGTGTCAACATACACTGTTGACAGCCACGGACATCTGATCCAATCTAAATACAAATGGATGTGGATCAGATCAGATGGCAGTTGGGTGTATGTAAACAGATGATCCATTTCCATCCAACCACCGATGCATAGAAGAGATTGGGCTGTGTCCGTGTCGGTCTGCTCTGCATAAGTGGACACGGACCTGTCATCCACTTGCTCAGTGGGGATCAGCGGACAGATTCCCTGCTGAGAAGTTGGACTCCAACAGAAGGGGACTTAAACTATAAAATGCAGAGGGGTCAGTACTACTTTTCCTAGGTGGTTAAGTGGACAAAGGCATTGGATGATCTGGATGACATTCGCATATACTGGGCAAGCATCAAATGCTCACATAAGTGAAGTGGCAGCTGTGGGGGGATAGGTGCAGCCCCAGGAGGGACCCTGCTGAAGTAAGGAATAGTATCATTGCTTTATATGTTACCTCCCAGACAAAACAATTTAACCCTTGAAGTGCAGAAGGGCCCCATTGCAAGGGTGCTTTATTTTTATATATTCCTGGAGTTGGGCTTTAAGGAAACACTTGTGAAAGAAATAGATAAGTTACAGTAGCTGATTCTCTAAGGCCGGCCATAGACGGAGCGATTTTCTTTCCTGCAACCATTGGTCAAAGGGGGAATCTCTCCCGTGCAGCCATTGTGATCTCCCAGTGAGGCGGTCGCCTACCCCCCCGGGAGAACACAGTGATTATTGCTAGCAGCTATAACAGTCACTAGCAATAATCGCATGTAAAATCTGGCAGGCTGGTACATTCAGCCTACCCATTTACGGTTCAAATCTCGGCCAGTTCCTGCTGAACCCACCAAGATTTGAACTGTCTATGGCCATCTTAAAGTGTAAGTAACCCCCCCCCCCCCCCCTATGGTTTTCAGCCAAGGAAGCTGCCATCTTGGCCTCTGTTTAATCTACAATTGCTATGATGCCGCACGTGTGATCAGTTATGACACCAACCATTGGATGGTTTAACAGTTTGGTAGAGAAATGAAACTGTTTTATGAATGGGTTTACTTCCGCTTTAACGTGCCGATTATTTCTTGACGTGCTAGTTGCCTGGCTGTCATCCTGTCTTCAGCATCCTAAACCCACTGATCCAGAACATACAGATAAGGAATGTTGACTTTTCACTGACTTCCGTGTACTGTGTAATTCTGCACGGGTAGTCAGCACTGTCAGCAATAGCAACCCCTATGTATCCCGCATGGTAAGAGTAGGTTAAGCTATGAAGAAATTCTGCTGGTTAGTAGATTTTCTTGGTGAACACTAGATTACTGTGTATGTAACTGTAAATAATGCTTTCGTTTAGAGACTGCAATAAATGCTTTCCTGGAAATATACAAGTCACGCGGTTTAGCTCCTGATACACAAACAGCCGGTCCTTAGAAAAATGAACATTTTGTTTCAAGCTGAACTCTGGACAGATATTAATGACACAAACTAATGCAGCTCTGTATCAGCACATCTTCAAATTCATTTTTTAAATTCAAGCAATGTAACTACCTAAATGTGACCTGGTATCAGCTTCTTAAAGTCTACTGTACATCAGAACTCAGACTGTTAGAGGGAGAAGCAGCACAAGGAGCCAATCAAACATGCTGCAGTGTCCATGTGCTAACAAGGAGCATGCTGATTGCAGGATAGAGCAGAGTGACAGAGATAAGCTCATCAGTTCACTGCTTCTTCTTTCACTGCCCAGTCACAGGCTGGGAGAGGGACACCTGTAAAGATTTCTAAACTGTAGCAAAGACAAAAGTAGGTCTTCTGCGCTCCCAAACAAGGTTGAGCTGTGTAAATCTAAGGACTGGATGGACAAACATACAACTCGTTTGGCGGGTAAAACACAGCTCCCATATATGCATTTTAAGTATATTTTTAAGTCTTCTTAAAAATGAGTTTGGAGTATATAAACATAATAAACACACGTACAGTAAAACCTTGGATTGCGAGCATAATTCATTACGGAAACGTGCTTGTAATCCAAAGTGAATTTCACCATAAGAAAAAAATGGAAACTCAAATGATTTGCTCCACAACCATTTTTTCATAGGTCCTTCAGTTTATAGTCCATATAACAAGATTATAGCAATGTGACAGGTTGTGTAACCATAAAAATGTCCATTTACAAATGGCAGCCTCCACAAGGGGATTAGAAGCAAAATCCAGCAGGAGCTACAGAGTATAAAAGAGAAGAGAGGCGCCTCTAAGTGTAGCAATATGGTTACATTTAATGAAGGTACAACATTTAGCAACTCACTTGGTTGATTATTAAAAGAGGCACATCTAAGTATGCAGGCATCCGGGGTAAAGCTGTCCACATAGATAATCCTCCACATTGTCGGCTCTCACCGCTGTCAGTCTGCAATCATGACTGGGAAGACTACCCTGCAATAGAGCGATCTGAAAGCGAGGCTTGAAGTGCTCGTAGAGCGCAGCATGGAAGGGATGACGTCAATGGCGGTTAGGAGGACGGTCTATGTGGACAGCTTTACCCCAGATGCCTGCATACTAAGATGTGCCTGTTTTAATTATCAACCATGCAAGTTGCTAAATGTTGTAACTTCATTAAATGTAACCATAATGCTACACTTATAGGCTCTTCTCTTTTATACTCAGTTGTGACATGATGCTACTTGTATATCAAGACATCGCTTGTAGATCAAGTCAAAATGTATTAAAAAAAATAAAAATGTTGCTCGTCTTGCAAAACGCTCTCAAACCAAGGTTTTACTGTACTCACCTCTATGATGCTGCATTGGTGTGATGCTACAGCTGTCCCATGTTTGGCTCTAAGACCTGAGTGATCACATGACCACTGATTGCTCAATTCCCAGTAAGCTCTGAACAGAAACCAGTGAGCACCAGGCTCTGTCTCCTAGCCCTATGCTGAGAGCAGGAACCAGCTGTCAATCAGGCAGCTGGGTGCATCCTGACATTAGTGTTGGGATCCTTCCAGAGCCATATCAGCTGACAACAGGCAATAGCTCTCTATAGGCTGACTCTAGGTCACAGGAGACCTGATGACCAAAAGAAAGCCTTTGGCTGTGCTTCTCTTAATTGCTTGGGCAGTTTTAATACATGGGTACGCGCAGAAGATTTGACACATACAGTACACAGGATTAATCAGTAAGACAAAGCAGAGTGCAATAAGTCAGAGCAACCATTCATATTTGTGTTACTGTCAATGAAATCACTTGGTTTGTACGGTGCTGTACATTACACTTCAATGTTGAATAGGCCCAAATACAGTTTACCAATCCTGCACCTGTCACAGGTACGTTTGTAACATCAATTCATTATATTTTTGTGCAGCTACAACACAAAATCATTATATTTTCCTTCTTTGCACATGCTGTACACGTTGGACATTACTGCTACATGAAGGATCTATGTGGATAATGTGGTGAGAGTGTATGGTGCTGACTTGGTGTAGTGCAGAGGTCACCAGAAGTTAATGAATAACTCGATGAGACATCATTTAAACAAATAACCCATATCACAGTGCTGAAACCTATTACTCAAATAGCAGCAATCACATCAATAATGCAACAGGAAAATTCTCAATATATACTTCTTTACTAAATGTGTATGTAGAATTTCTAAAATATGCTGGAAAAAAGACACAATATACAAGCTAATTACAGCTAATCAATTATGCATCTCTGAACGTGTCACTTTGTCTATGGGATCTATGTAAAAAGGCCATTGATCCAGATCTGCATTTGAATGGGACTTATTGGTTTGCCAGTGGGGTGGCTATAAAAGCCAGCTGGGTTATTACTGTGTCTGACCTTCAGGGAGGTGATTTTACAATTGTCCTGGTGTGGCCTCGGGTGCCATCTATGTCCATGTAGAAATGGCTGAATCCAAGGCCTCATTAACACTGGTGATTTGAGGTCCAGCAATGGATTCTTGTGAAATCATAGGTGTTCTGGATGGCTGCACCCACTCGGCCTGTACAAAGCAATGACAGGCTGACCTGAGCTGTGGCTGTCACATGTATCCACATACCCAGGGGTTAAAGTGGAAGTAAAGTCAAAAATCGAACTTTTACCTACAGGTAAGCCTATAATAAGGCTTACCTGTAGGTAAAAAAAAATATCTCCTAAACCTGTACGGTTTAGGAGATATTCCCCGTGCAATGCGCCGCTGACTGCAGCGGCGCATGCGCACGGGGGATTCTCGGCTGAAGGGCCGGCAGAATCCGAACCCTGCCGGGAAGAAGTCTCCCGTGTGCATGCGCGGGAGTGACGACATCGCGGCTCCAGCCACTCACAGCGCTGGAGCCGCGATACCCGGAAGACACGCCGAGGCAACATGTCAGCGACCTCGGCGTGGACTAGGTGACTTACCGACGCTTCGTTCTAAGGTAAGTATTTCATAATGAGCTAGTATGCGGTGCATACTAGCTCATTATGCCTTTTACTTTACAGGTGTTAAAAAAAAAAAAAAAGTTCAGCGGCTTTACTACCGCTTTAACTGGGTCTAGGGAATGAGAACCAGGCTAAGATGCAATCAGTCTGCATTCCAGGCCAGTCATTGTTCCCTATACACAGGTAACTGATGTGCAAATACATGCAAAGATAGGTAGGCAGTTGCTGTTCCTGCCAGCCTGTAATAGCTGTTCCAGAACCACCTACCATTCTGTCCACAAGATTTTGCTGCTGGACCTAAAATCGTATCGTTTCTGGCAAAAGGAAGTTTGGTTCTTATGATATTGGCGAAAAGAAAGGTGCGATAAAAATATCATCTTTCAGCCCTGGTTCACACTGATGCGGCACGGGATTCCTGTGCATTTCCAGCATCACAATCGCATTCTATTCATGCAAACTGCTACGGGTATCAATGTTAACCCAATGACACCCCAAAAAAACAGTTTGCAAAGCACAGTGCGGGTGCGGTGCGATTTGAGCCAAACAAAATGAATGGGCTCAAATCGCACTGCAGAAGAATCGCATGAGATTTGAACAGGAATGTGATGCGAGTCCTGTCCGAATCAAATGCGCTTCCTGCACTGCACCAATGTGAATCAAGGCTAAAGCAACTAGAGCAGCAGTTAAAAAACACTAAACTGAAGGCAATCAGCTAAATATATGCTTAAAGCATCTTTAAACCCACATCAATAAGATCTACCAGTAAACACTATTACATGCTGTTTATACTCACTATGAGATTCATTTTCTGTATTCTGCAAAAAAACTGGTTAATCCTGCTGTTCACCATCTCCCCCTCCTGTCAATATCCCCACTGTAGTTAGGAATTTTGCATAGAAGTGTTGGCAGCTCTGCACATGCTCAGTTTTCAGTGAGTTTCTATGCTGAGAATTTCCTCCCCATCACATCTGAGCAGACCATGTGACTGTATTGTCACACATGTGGGTGTATACACAATGGTAAATTATAGCCCATTCCCTCCTCCTCCATGCCCACTAACCAGCTACACACATTGGGAGAGGAATATTACATGTAGATTGACGGAGGCTTCACCCCCCTGTTATTCTGAGACACAGGCTGTGACTGGCAGAAATCCACCCACACCATTATTATAAAAATAATAACAATTTTAATTTATTTCAAATACCTATTTGTATGATCATTTAAAACAGTTAATTGATATTAATTATTTTTAGAAAAAAAAAATATATATATAAAAAAAGGCGTCGCAAAGCCTTATATATTTTTTCCAACTTTTTTGTGACTTGTTCACCTTCAAGGGGCAGCTTCATTTGCATATTCCTCATTCATAGGGTGCCAATTTTAGGTATCCAATCACTTTACTTATTAATTATTTTTACTCTGTATCCCAAAGGGCTCTTTCACACGGGGCGGATCAGTGCAGATCCGCCCCGTGGATAGCCGCTTGCTCAGCGGGGATCGCCGTAGCGATCTCCGCTGAGCAGAAGATGACAGGTCCGTCTCTGCACTCTGTGCAGGGACGAACCTGTCAGAGCGCCGCTCTCCCTATGGGAGATCGGGTGACGACGGACCGTAGAGTCCGTCGTCATCCGATCCGCTCTGCAGACAGATGGAAAAAATGGGGTTTTCCTCCGTCTGCAGAAACGGAGCCTAGCGGGCACGGACGAGAGCGGGTGTCAGCGGATGCTCATCCGCTGACACCCGCTATCCCATAGGGATACCTGTATGTCTGTTTTTCATCCGAAAACGGAAGGGTGAAAAACGGACATACGGTCCGTCCGTGTGAAAGAGCCCAAAGGCTGTTTTTTTTTTTTCTGAACATGTGACAATCAGCAGAGGATTGGAAGCTCCTCCTGCTTATGTTTCCCTGCAGACAGGCTGGGAAAGAGCTAGGTAATGCGACAGGTGTATATCAATTAGGAAAAAAGGATACTTTTTTTCTTATAAAATAATTGCAGTGCCATCATCCACATACAGAAATAGAAGGAACGATGTAAATTAAACAGTGTGTGTTTAGTTTCACTTTAAACTGCCTAAATGTAACTGCTTTACCTTCTATAGAAAAGTGAAATTCTGTTCTACCAGGGCCTTACATTATACCGCCACATCAGTACAGCTTGATGACCAAGCAGCAGATGAATCATGAGGTCATTACCCTGCTCTCTTCTCCTGTCAGCATGCTCATTGCCAGCACAATATGCATACCACAGAGCCCTACTCGCTTCTAGGGTTCCTTCTCCCTCTACCAATCTGAGTGTTGAGGAACAATGGATTACAGAAATCTTGTATAAAACCACATTTATGCCCAACTGGACTACAAATACATTCAGTAAGTAAATAATCATAGTAAAAATACTGTATAACTAAAAGTTTTGGATAGGGTGGAGAGGTATTAGAACAGCTGGCAGGTTTTTATTGCGGTCTGTACCCCCATTAGGGAGATTTACACTCTCCAATTGTCCTGTTTACCATTAACATTGAAATTTCACTTTGAAAAAAAAAAAAAATTCCCATATTTTGGGTTGTCCCCAGAAAAGTAATAGGGGGAAATGTTCCAATAGGGACAGTACTTCTGGTGATCTAGGGGGTCCCCAAGAATTCTCTTAAAGCCGAGTTCCACCTCAAAAAAATTAAATAATAAATATGAAAAGTCAGCAGCTACAAATACTGCAGCTGCTGACTATTAAAATAAGGACTTACCGGTCCAGGGAGCCCGCGATATCCTCACCCAAAGCTGGCCCGTCCGTCAGCTCCGGGTGGAGGCGCTGGCATTGCTAGTAAGGGAATCAGGAAGTGAAGCCTTGCGCTGAGCAGCTCCTCCCCACATCTGATAACCCCCTCGGAGAAGCACCTTGCGGGCGCGCTCCCAAGTCCAGCATTCGGGGTCCATAGAGGCCAAATGCAGGACCCGGCCCGTCCCCCGACACTCGCGTCATTGGATTTTATTGACAGCAGCGGGAGCCAATGGCTGCGCTGCTATCAATCTATCCAATCAAGAACCCCCGGCAAAGAGACAGCGCATCCCCGCTGGGTCAAGTTCGAGGGTTCAGTTAAGTAAAATGGGGGGGCTGGAGGGCCGGTCACTGACAGGTGTTTCTTCACCTTAATGCATAGGATGCATTAAGGTGAAAAAAACATGAAGGTTTACAACCCCTTTAG